>OZ002744.1:34265617-34286233 GCA_963924295.1 Dioctria rufipes | reverse complement strand
AAAATAGCAGTGCATCTACTCTTCAACAAGTGCTTATTGCAAAGTACTTATTGCGTATTGCATGTGACATGTAGGCATGTCATCTATGATATTATGCATGACTTTCGAGATTTCCCATATCTCTTACTTAGTTATGACATGACATTTTGATAGCGAGGAATGCCAGTTGCTTCCATAGATCTACCCCGCCCTTCGTCCTGTTTAAATATTCCATTATATTAGTCTTTTGGAGTGCGATATCTGATACTTCTTTAGTACGATGAAGCGTGGACAAGATAATGTTCACTTTGTTTGTTTTTTAGAATGTACAAACAATTATGTTTTCATTATATCCAAAAATGGTGGAATAAACTTTCCATGGCAGCATCTTCGCAGTGCTGGATTTACCGGGAAGCAAAGGAAGCAATTGCTTGGGGCCGCTTGGACAGGGGCCCCTGGAAAATTTTGAAAACACATTCGGAAATTTAAAAAAAAAGAAGATAAAAAATGCAAAATGAAAAAATCCATGTAAGCAATATCGATTATCTATTGTCTCCAAAAAATTTTAAATTAGTTCAAAACTGTATTTCGCGCGTATAGTTGGCGCTTCGATCGCTCGTGTTTGTGTCTTCGTCTGAACAGCTGTAATTCTAAAAGCATCATCGTCTCTAACACATAGACTAATAGGTAATTACATTGTATCTGAGATTTCAATAACACAAAAAAACTCCCTACAATTTTAAATCAAAACAATTTCAACGTCCAGAATTGTACTATAATTGATTAAAAAATGAAAACACTTTTATTCCATTGTTATCACATAACCTCTATGATTTAACATTGTTTATGTTTTTGCAGACAAGTGAACAGGCGAGTTTTTTACCTCACAGAAATCTCTTTGACTAACTAGTTTAGAAAGACTGATAGAAGACTATCCAAATGATGTTAACATAAACATTGTGAATAAAATTCAAAATTTTCACATCTACGTGAGACTGGTATACGGAAACGAGCCCCGTAAAACATTCGTTGAATTGTACGAAATCATTTTCAAGGATGAACTGTTTTCAACATTTCCAAATGTTGAATGCCTCATCAGGCTATTCCTTACACTACCGACAGCTAATAGTACAGGGGAGAGATCGTTCAGCGCATTGAAACGCGTCAAAAATTATTTACGCTCATCGATGTGCCAAGAAAAAGTAAGCGATTTAGGCTTACTGTTTATCTAAAAAGACAAGCTTCAAAAACTTGACTTTGATGATGTCATTCATCAATTTGCGACTGACAATAGTAGGAAAAAGTTGTAATTTAGTTAGTAAATTATAAGTTAACTGAATAATATATTGATTTTGCAAAATTAACTGATTATTTATTATTTCAAAATATTGGGGGGGGGGGGGGTAATTTTAGAATGAGGGCCCCAAAAAACTGAGGTTGCTTGTGGCCCCGTCATAGGTAAATCCGGCACTGCATCTCCGTCGAAATATAGCCTTCGTTTTTTCTTCAGCATCCCCACTGAAGATAATTCCCATGCCATTAGATAACGTGGGAGTGAAGATGATGTGAAAAAGTTGTCAGTAACAATATTTCGACCAGTACGCTTATACCAAAGACACAAATCTCTCACCACATGTTTTCCTTGATTTATTTCACGTGTCGTATCCATGTTTGTGGTATAGATTCGGATTTGCAATAGATATGAGTTTTTGGCATCAGTAGGATACCGAACCTTTATACCGTATTTTGCTGATTATGCCATATATTGCGTAAAATTGATGCATCCCCGGAATGGAAACAGCTGTTCTTCAATTGTTAAAGAATCCGTGGGTATGTGTCGAGAAGCCATATTAGCGTTCCACTATGAAAACAATTCGAAATTGCTGCTGATTTATCGTTCTTTGGCCTCTCTGGCCTCAAGTTGGAATGTTGAGAGAATCTATTGGGACCACTATTTCATGGTAGAAAAGTTTTGAATATGTCAAAATTTGGGGCTGAATTAGTCCTAATTGAATTCCATATCCCCGAATTTAATACTCTAGCATTTTTTACAAAAATCCACGGATAATCCAGCTTGAAATAGTATTGTCACAATAGTGTGTACTGCATAATATTTTACGGCATAACTACGGCTACTTTACTGTCTATTCCCCGAAACTAAAAACGTAATCGTGGCCTACCCAACGAACAATTCAACTTTTGTAAGAATTGCAAGAGTATTCTCACAGCTTTTAATAAAACTTTACGTTTTATAATATTAGTATTGATAACGTTCTTGCAGTTTCTATAAATCCTCTATAAAGCCGATTTGGGCACACTGTGTAAAGGTAATGAGAACCACTTTATAGAACCTTAATACGATACTTAAGTTCCTCCGCGGAACGCTCTAGGAGCTCATATAAAACATCTTATAAAATGAGTTTTTTGTGAAAGGATGTTGCGTAAACATTCTAGCAGGGTTTATAAAACTGATTTATTATTGCCGTGAAAACGTTCTCCGAATCAAAGGTTTAAATGTATCTGTAATACGTAGCTAATGTACTTTTTACAATATATGTGATTCTTTTCTCTTTATGTAAAATATGTATATAAATAATTTTGCTGGTATTTGATATCATCCTATAAATGAACAAGTATTTATCTTTGTAAATTTATGGCAAATACTTATATTAGACTGTCTTGAAATTGTCGAAAATAAAATTTACGCCAAATATGTATATGCAATTAAATTTATTGCCAATCAAATTTTTCCGTAAAATTTTAAATACAGCTCCAAATAGTACAACGAACCTGTAAATTTGGGAAAATTTATAACATTGCTCTAAGGTCCCGTATAATTTGGATAATTTGATATATTAATATAAATGTATTTTTTAAATTTTCAAATTAAACCGTTAATATATATTATCTTTTTTTTTTGTATAAAATTCATATAAGCGCCAAATATATAGATTAAGAAAATATTAAATTTATGCTTTCTCAAAATGGCGGCATTCGCAGCTCTATAATTTATAAAACAAATGGCCGATGTTAAAACAACAATTTAATTCTTTCCAGAGCTCTAATAAAATTAAATAGCTTTTACTAAAACTTCTATAAAACCATTATACCGAATTTTCGCGCTTGAGAACTTTACAAAAATATTTAGTTACTCTAAAAACCTTAATAAAACCATGCAGTTCTTTCGCTTTTTTTGGACCCATAAAAAAAATACGTCAGCTTCCTTCATAAGCTCTATAAAACTATACATCTATTTGGTTTCTTACAGAACTATTATAGAGCTCCTAGAAAACATTCTAATCCCGCCCACCCAACCTTGACGTTCGTCTTAGATAAAATACAACGATGGTGTTAAAGAAAAATATCGTTTAACTTTGTGCATTTTTTGGACAACAAATAGGACGAATGAATAAATTCAATGATGTTTTATAAGCGGTAGGTATTATTGCAAAAATTGTAGGACAAATAACTAAATAATTTCTCATACAGCAGCAGTATCAACAGCAGGCCGCAGGCAATACCGTCAATTCATGTGACAGGTTTCCGTCAAGTATTACAGTATCGCACCTACTATTCGAAAGTGTGTGATTTATATATTGATTGAAATTTATATTGTAATAGTTGTAATAATACAACGTTTATTTTTCTTTCTATTGATATCAATGCCATTTTCCATAATTTCCTTCAATTCATCAACAAATGGAGACAGAAATGCCTTTAAATCATCAGGCTTGTTCTTTCCACTGTAAATAGAAATTACTCTAGGATGAAAAGAGAATATTTCATGGATATTAAAAGTATAGCCCTAAGTTCTTCTTTAGAGCTCTTGTATACTGGTAATCCGTCAATGTTGATATTTAAAGAAATTATTTTTGATTCATCAATATCCCGAAAGAAACTCTTTAAACAAAATTCCATTTCTTGTTGAAGGTTTTTGAATTTTATATCATCGTACCACAATCGTCGCTTAAATTATTTTCGTTAATGCAGGAGGTACGGTCTATAATGTCATCCAACGTTACAGCCCAGTTATCTCTTATTTCTAAACCTTCATCATCAACAAAAATATCGAGAAATATCTGGAATTATAATCAGAATAATTGGGAGAGTTATGCGATGTAGTAAAACTCTGAGAGAGAACGGAACATTACGCAAAATTTTGTGTAGCGATATCCGAAGTAATTGGCTCTCTCTCTGAATATTTCGCAAATTACAATAGTTTGTTCATCTGTCCATTAAGTTTTGATAGCAAACTCATCAGAACGTGGTAGCCATGTTATTCCCAAAGTCTTTTCAGCTGCGGTGCCCTGTCTTCTGAAACCATATTTTCTAATAATGCCATGTGGTCGCGCAGCACTTACGTAATTTGAATCCGCCAGATTGGAGAATTTGAGTTAATTGTTCTTGTGTTTCTATGGCTTCATTGAGACTACTGCAACCAGTCATAACGTCGTCGACGTAAAAATCAATGAGTGTTGCGGCTCCTAAAGGGCGTTGTTTTGCCTTCGTAAGCAACCTGCCTACCTATGTAAGCTACCTACTTACCTATGTAAGCTACCTACCTACCAAAACTACCAACATACCTAAGTTACCTACCTACCTAATCTACCTACCTACATAAGCTATCTCCACCTAAGCTACTTACATACATTTTCTACCTACCCTCCTAACCTACCTACAAACGAAAGTTTCCTACCTACCTAAACTACCAACCTCCCAAAGCTAGCTACCACCTAAGCGAAAAAATTTTGTAGATTGCTATGGTTTTATTAAAGTCTTCTCAGAAACTGTTTAAAAACAAATAGTTCCCAAGTTTTAGAAAGGTTCCAATAGTGCTTCAGGCTAGCTAAATTGTTTTATAACTGCTGCTCTTGCTACTGATTTGCTGTCGACAATAAACTATTTTATAATGGCTGTCAATGTAGTTTTCTGAGGACTTACGAAAGCTTTATACAACTAAGTAAGTAGCATCCAGAACCAAAATGTCTTAATAGGGTTCAGATAAATTGCATAGAAGACCATTATATAACCAAGTAGCTCTCGAAGCCAAACAGTTTTATACCTAGTTCGGAAAGCATTCCTAACACTGCATTATAAAACATTTTAGTATCAAAAACCAAAAAGCAAATCTTGTAAGTTTTACAAAACAATTTAGCCACGTGAATCCATTATAAATCCTCTTTAAAACACAGATCCAGCTTTCGCAACCATATAGCTGCTACAATTGTTCCTTGGGAAGGAAACATGAACATAAAATTTTAAAAACAAAATACTCCATCGACTTTGGGCGTACACATTATAATATTTTTTGTGTTTTTCAGTAGCATCATAATATTTTTGCAGTTCTTTTTTCATGGTCAGCACTGTTCTGTTGTGAACATTTTTCTCATAGGAAGTCATTTTCCTCGACTCACCAATCCCGCGCAATCACCAGAAGTAGAATCGTCGCACTCCAACCATATACCGGATTTTCGAAGACAACATACAGTATAATGGTTGATTGCAGACATCGGCACCAACCAAATTAGCCCGTATGAGATATCATTGAGGCAATAAATTAGCCCTAATTGAGCTCTAAAATATTATGCAGTGCACACTATTGTAACGATACTATTTAACCTATTCTCAGTAGTGGTGGTCCCAACTTTTAATAAAGTTCGATTATCCATGAATTTTTTAAAAAAAAAATACTGGAGCACTAAACTCGGGAATGTGGCATTAAATTAGCCCTAATTGAGCCCTAAATTTTGACGTATTCAGAACTTTTCTACCATGAAATCGCGGTCCAAACTTAATTGACGTAGAATTGACGTGGAAAGGGCTAATAGCTGGTGTTCTCAATTCGATTATTCGTAATTCATTCCTCAATATGAAACAGACACTATATACCTATGTATTTAGAGTAAATCAGAGCGGATTAACCGAATAAGCAAAATAAACTACACTGAACATATCATGTAAGCCAGAAATGACCTCTGTATTTAAAACTTCTGTTCTTATATACTATTACTATGTACCTACATAGAATATATTATCGAATTTATAAATATTTCGATGACATATTTCTCTAAAAACACAAAACCTGCATAACCTGCCAGAGACAAACATAAAATCTGATATCGATTGTTTGAATTTATAAAAGTTTTATCCACTTATATCCTGAATCAGAAAGGAAGTTTTTTACGGCTACCAGACTTAACAGGGTAGTCTCTGTCACGTATACAATTTAATTAGACTCCATCACCGAGACCTTTGCCACTGACAGCACTTTAGCATCAATACTTTTTGTTAACAGAGTGGAGAGAAAAATATTTTATAATGTTCACCGGGCAATTTTTTCAAGGGGATCAATGAGTTTGTTAAAACACTTTTTGTAAGTGCTAAAATAAAAGTTGGCTGCAGCAAAAAACAAAAAAAAACTTTGTTTTCATTATGAGATTAATAAACTGACTTTTTACGACCAAATATAATTAAATTTGTTGAGTTAAGATATTTTGAAACTCATTAATTGATAAAAGTTATTAAAGTGAAAAATTGTGTTAAATTTTATAGGTACATATAAAAGCAGCAGGCAAATCCTTGGTTTTATTTTTTTATTGTCAGCTGGTATTGAAGAAATAGTATTCTCCCATGGTTGGATCGATTAGCAAGAGGTTGAGAACCCTAAGGAGTCTCTAGAGCTTGAACAAACACATGAACCATTATTCACCATGCCGATTTATGAACAAAGTTTAGAAGTAACACCGGATCCTCCCTATCTACTTCATTCACTTCATCTAGGAGGTGTGGGCCAAGGAATCTGTAACATCCACCAGAGAGGCCCGGACAGTGACAAAACAATTTTAGATTCTTCTCTGTATATTCTGCATATGGGCTTGTCAATAAGACCCATTCTATGTAGGTAACGTCTGAAAAATATAATATTACCATAGATAGCACAAGAACTAGATGTCGCATGCAGTATTAAAAAAGTGTACAAAATTTATATATCGGGGTGGTCCATTCCGGAATGGACCACAACATTTGAAATGATGAACAGGTCGAGTAATTCATATTTGTTCGTATCTGAAGTGTTGAGGAAGTCGATCAAATGTATACAAAACTGCTAGAATAAAAATATTTGCTTTCGGCACGCTCTAAAACATGTTATGGTTGATCTCAGAATGCACTACCCATTTCACAATCTGTATACTCTGCTCTTGTATATGCCATGCGACATCTAGTTCTTGTGCAATCTATGATATTACTCAGCACCTCAATTTATTTATACTAAGTTGTTAGTAGATAGAGGACAATTGTTGGCCGACAGTGGGGTTTGTACCCATAGACTCATAGATGAGTGTCCAGTAAGAATTAACATGACAGCTCTCAGGACTTGTTTAATTCCAAGAGATGTTCCGTTAAGTTTGGGTTGTGATTCCGCACAGTTATTTAACCATAGACGACTGTGTTGGCAATAGGGCCTGTTATGTATCATATGAGTAGCTCATACCTACATAATATATTTATCACAAAATTATCCGACCTCTAGTCACTAGATGATAAGTTAGACTTAAGTTTTTCAGCTCTAAGCTAGATGTCAACATACTCGTAGAAATACTGCAGTACATCGTGAAGGTTTATTTAATTGACACAAGCCAAAATAGTAGAGATAAAGTGCTTTGATGCAATTCCCATTATGGATGGGGAAGCCTCCGAGACCACTGCAAGACGAAGGAGATCATGCGCCTACGTGTTTTCGTTTATATTGCTGCAACCCGTTACCCGGGTTTGACAGGTACTTGTCTGTGCCATCTGCTGCCATCTGCTTGTTCTGAGTATTTAAAGTGAGATGTATACGTATACGACTACACGCTGGTTGACCCTTACACCATTTCGTGCCATTTTTGGACATGATGTAAACAGCACCAGGGTCAACCTGTGAAAAAGCAGCAATAGCAGCAGAATCATATCAACTGGATCATCGTCCTTTTCATCGAATTGGTCGTCATCGATTTCCACAATTGCTTCACCTTCGACATCGGACATATCATTCCTACGTTCTGGCCTATATATAAGGTCAGTGTCGTCATCAAAATCATCAAAAGGGTCATCGTTGTCGCTCATTTCAGCCTCCATAGAAGCCCGATATTTTGCATCGGCCTTAAGTTTTTCCTCCGCAGACAAACATTGGTAACGCGTTTTATTATTTAGAACTAAGTTCACAACATCCCAATCATCATCTGCCATTGTCCTATAACAAAAATCTACACCGAAAAAATAATAAACCAACAAAATAAACTTATACACCGGACTAAATGACAAAAAAAAAAAACTGTATACCCGAAAAAATCAAACAACAAAACTTAAAAGGACTCAAAAATTGGTGTTTAATAATCAAACGGCAGTCTTACTCAATTACAATATCTAATACGATATCGCCTCTATTATGTACAAGGTCCGTAGGGATCTTAAAACAGAAAAAAAAAATTGCGAACCTGTGCACGAATAGGCCTGAAATTTATTTTAATTTTTATGGAATACATGTAGTGAAACGTTTCTAGCGCATAGTACCCCCAAAATTATGAATACACACCCCAATCGGAGGGTTAAAATGCTTATATCAATATTGTAAAGCATAATTTAAAATCTACTGCAGAAAAGTTAAGATTAGAAAATAATTCTATCTTTCAACAAGACAACGATCCTAAATATTGTGCCAGAAAAATGAAGGAATGGCAACTTTATAATGTCCGTAAACAGCTAGGTACACCTCCTCAGTCGCCGGACATGAATCCCATGGAGCATTTATGAGCAGAATTAAATACGTCCTTAACTCAACATAACATTTCCAGCAAAAGTGTGTTAAAAAAACATCTTCAAGAAGAATGGAACAAAATAAGTCCCGACTTAACAAAAAAAAAATTTTGCAATCAATGCCTAACAGACTGAAAAGTGTGTTGTACAACTCCGGTTATTTTTGTGTGCTTTATTTTATGTATATAATTGGAAATGCTTTTTTTTTAATTTTTTAATTGCCCTTTTTTTATACCATTTTAAATATATAAATCTAATAAATTTTATTATTTTTTTATTCTACCTATGGTTTCTAGGGGGGGGGGCACCAGTGCCATTTCGGGTTCAATTGGATGGGCCGTGCGCACCCGTACCCCTTACGCGCATATTCATTCTCATTTTTTATTTCCATTGGTAATTCATTATAAATTTGCAAACTTTTATATGTAATTATATTTTGCGTATTAGTATTTTTAAATTTACTTAACATAGACCTGTCATTATTTTTCAACGAATATGGTTGCGATTCATTGACATATTTAATATAACTACACAAATATCCTGGAAGTATATTATTCTTAATTTTAAATATAGTAATTAGCACACTCAAACACACCCGTTGCTTTACACTTAACCATTTTAGTGCATCCAGCATATGTTGCCTTGGTGTTATTTTATTATATCGAAGTATTATTCGGCCTATTTTGTTGCTTCTGTAACCTATTGAAATCTTCTTTAGATACCATAACAATTATCGCAGCACAATATTCGACATATGGTTTGATTATTATATTATAAATTTTTATAGCACTAATTGTAGAAATATTGTTTCTGATTCTCCTGAAGAATGAGATCTTTTATAGTATATTTTACTAAATTTTAGATACTTTATTTCCTTGACTAGTTCAATATTTTCGTTATCTATTTCCACATACAAGTCTATATCTATATTAATACACATGCACTTCATTTTATCTATATTTAATTTCATCTTCTTCATCTTTAACCACTCACAAATTTACGTAGAGTCCACTTTTAGCTTACTTACGCACTTTGGAACATTCACTCCCGTTATAAATATTAGCACATCATCAGCAAATAGTCTAAGCTCTGTGTACTTTAAAACTGTTCCCATATCATTAATATATAATATAAACAACAATGTTGCTAGAATTGACCCTTGAGGAACACCAACCGTTACATCTCTACTATTCGAATATATACCACTAATTTTAGTTGCTTGAGCTCTACCAGTCAAGAACGATGTAAACCACTGAAGCTTTGTACCCCTGATACCATATAGCTCTGGCTTTTGACGCAAAATTACTCGATCAATCGCCTCGAAGGCTCTTCTCATATCCAAAAATACTGCAATTACGAATTTACCTTGATCTATTGCCAGCTTCTACTCAGTTAAAACCCATGTCAAAGCGGTTTCGCATGAATGCTTACTCCGAAAGCTCCGACTGATACTCCAACAAGATTTTATTTTTCTCCATATAATCTGCCAGTTGCATTTAAGCCACCTTTTCCATAATTTTTTTGCAGGTATGTTACATATTTACCGGTCTAAAGTTTTCACACCTATTACTTCTAGGAACCTTTTTAACCGGAACTATCACTGTTTCTATCGACTTAGTTATTACTTTTAGCAGCATGGGACCCAAAACAACCAACTTATCCCGAATCTAGGAACTCTCATCGATGGTTAGCGACCTCTGAAAAAAAATCTGTGTACAGCAATTTACAAATAAAGTCGATAAGAGAGCGTGGAGTTTGTTTTGTCCATTAAGTCTGTAGCTGTACATCTACAAATATGTTTTCATCATAAATCATATCTGGCTTTAAAATCTACATGTTTTAAAGTGCAAAGCACTGTTATTTGCATAAAATTAATGATGAATACGTTATAAGCCTAATATTGTGTGATCCGGATTACAAATTTGCATTGCCCTGCATATACCTGGTTACCTAATATACATATTTCTCTTTAATTTCAAACAGCAGAGAATAATTTCATTTGGATATATAATCAATAAAACTGGTGTTAAGCGCATTAAGGTTTGGTTTATCTACACTCTGGTAGAGTATTTTTAATTTCAAGGTTTTAAACATGCGTATTGATGTTTTCAAATAAGTTCTCACAATGGAACTTATTAAAACTTTACGATTTTATTTTAATCCAAACGCCATTGAGTCGTTTTCAAGAAAATCAATTTTAAAAGTTACTCCACAGATATCGCTGAAACCAGCAGAAAAAGATGTTCACCTTTTGATTAAAAACTAAAACTTGATACGTCCTTAATACAGTTTTGAAATCTCAACATTGTGCCTTGAATAATATAATAAAACTATATACCCACGATAGTTCAAAATTCCATGTTATTCCATTTCATACATTTTACTCGAGATTGGTTACAATTGTATGAAGTGGACTAAAATTGAGCAGGATGTGGAATAATTTATAAGAAGACTGTCATTCTTGAAAAGAAGTAAAGGAGTTGACCTGGTTAAAGGTCATAATTATAAATTTAATATAAGAAGTCAATTTAGTTTTATACAATGAAAATTCATTTAACCCTTTGAGGACTAATGGGGGATAATAGGTCCCAAGAAATTTCAAAAAAAATTTTTGGGGGAACTAACCGGTCTATAGTCGTACTAATTCCCTCTTTCAGTACTTTTGGGTCTCTTCTATATGTATAAGAAGTTTTTGCCTCTCAGCTTTGTCTCAGTCGACACCTTGCTGTCAAAGAGTGTACACTTGCCCATGCGTTGAAGATTTAAGATTCAAGTTTTTTGTTATAACGTTTCTTTCGTATAGCAAAAATGATTTATCACTTCTGACACCAGGTTTAATTAACCACTTTTTCAATTCCTTTTTTTTTTTATTACAAATTCAACCTTTATTAACTTTTAAAATAACAATTTCATTTTCACCAAAAATCTCTGTTATGTTTTATGTCAATTATTTCCAAAATAACACTTTTTCATAAGATTACTTTCTGTTATTGCCTTTGTTTTTTTTTTTAATAAAAATTTTATTTTTACAAGATACTTCTAGTTTAAATTTTCAATTATACACAAAACTAAATATGTCAGCAAAATGCACTTGTTAACTTTTAAAATTGGTGAGACTGAAAGTTGAACTTAAAACTCAAAAAGCAAAGGTGCAAACTAAATGCACTTTTTGACTTCACTTCCTGGATTGATTGTAACTGGACTCACCACAACTAAATAGATTGTAACTGGACTCATAACTAGATTGATTGTCTCCGCGCAAAGTTCCTATTTTTATATAAATTTAACACGTAATTTGAAAGATCTAGAATACTGCAAGGGTAGGGGCTCTATCAAAAAGAGCATATCTAGAGGGATACATTTATTAGCGGGTTCCCAATTATGAAATCGAAACCCGTATTTGATTGGGGGATTATCTCGTCATGGGATATAAAATTTTATTCAATTGGTCAATAATTGACCCAATTAAAACCTTGAAAATGTTTTCCAATGATTCAAGGGACCATATCTCTTGTTTACACTTAGCGATGAATAAGCGCGTTGCCAAATGGCTATTCGCATAAACAAATGGGTATGCGCGTAAACAAATAACTATTCGCGTAAACAAATGCCACGGCGCGAATATTTATGTATATGTTTATGATCTATTCAATATTGAATATCCATAGTTAAATTAAATATTCATGTTTATATTTATGAACTTGAATTTAAGATTTCCAAGTGTTCATGTTTATGCTTTTTAATCCAAGACTTTTGTTTACTGTTTAATGCTTTTAAGTCAAGCGTTTATGTTTACATGAAAGCTTTTAAGCTTCCAATATTAATTTTAAATATTATTCAACATGTTTATATTCACGTTAAATTGAATTTGATATTTATTGTTTATTGCATTTGGATTTTTGCTTAATGGTATCATTATGAATCACTTAAGCATTTGAATGATTAGTTATTTGTTTATTAATTCATATGAATTTTAAAAGATTTAGATTTTGATTTTTGATTCTGAAGAAATGTTTATCTAAAGCTGTTTATGGAGATTTTCTATGGAAGTTTTAGATTCAATTCAATTCAATTAATTTATTAATGGCATCTACACAATTAAGTTTCTAATTAAACTTATATCTATGAGCAGGAGATAATTAAAATACAAATAACTCTACAGCTAAACTTATGATATACATATGCTACAATAATAAGAAACAAAATAATAATAGTAAAATGGATAAATAAAAATAAAATAAAATAAAGATCAATTCAGAATGGAAAAAATAAAAAATTAAATTTAAAACAAAAGCCGAAAGAAAACAAATATCTATCTATCTATCTTGCAGGAAGCCCAACAAACCTACACAAAAACTATCATCACTGCTATTACTCTTGAGTTCAAGGGGAAGAGTGTTCCATAGTCTGATGGCTTGGACAAGGAATTGACGCTCAGAAACCCGATTACTGTAGCTTGGCATAGTTAGATTCATTGTCCTCTGAGACCGTAAAAAACTGAGCTTTTGATACAAATAAGTTGGTCTGCGATATTGAATCAAGTTACGTAAAAAAAGTATCATGCGAAAGTCCAGATATGTACGAAGTGTGCAACCAAAGATTGAATTCACATAAGCAGAAACATGGTCATATCGCCGAAGCCCAAAACAATAACGAACTGCAGAGTTGAAAGCTACATTAAGTTTTCTCTGGGAAATTGAGTCAACTGCACAAAACAGCTCACAGCCGTAAGTAAGTAGAGGTACTACAAGGGCTTTAGTTAAAAATACTCGAGTCTGAACGGGCGTATACGATGCAGATAAAGATAGTTTGCGAAGAGCTGCATATATCCTTGACACAACAGAATTAACATGATCCGACCAAGTTAAAGTTCGATTCAATCTTACACCAAGATCTTTTACCACGTTATTATAGGGAATCACCTCATTGTTCATACTGAGTGCAGGGCAGCTGGGTATGTCAATTACGGTTTTATGTATAATTATGGCACTGGACTTAGAAGTGTTCAGAAGCAGCTTGTTTTCAACAGCCCAGTTATAGACATTTCTTAAATCAGAATTCATGCACTGAACATAACTGAACATCATCAGCATACAAGTGGTATCTACAATGCAAAATAACACTAGTAAGATCGTTGATGAAGATGGTAAACAGCAAAGGTCCTAGAATAGATCCTTGGGGCACACCACTAAATACTGGCAGAAAATCAGAAACTCTGCCGTCACAACAAATCTGTTGCTGCCGGCCTGTGATGTAACTGTTAATAAGCTTACATGCTGGAGTAGAAAAATCAAAATGTGTAATGAGTTTATTAATTAAGACGGCATGATCAACTCTATCAAATGCTTTGGAGAAATCTAATAGGCTTAGAATAGTTAAATTATTGGCCGCTATTGCTTCGCGCATGTCATCGCTTATTTTAATTAAGGCTGTGATGCAGCTATGTTTTGACCTAAAGCCAGATTGATAGCGTGATAATAGACCACTATTTTCAATATAATGACACAGCTGATTGTGCATTAATTTTTCGAGCACTTTTGAAAAGAAAGGAAGTATTGAAATAGGACGATATTCCTGGGTACCTTATTTTTTAAGAACTGGAACAATTTTAGCCAATTTCCATTTAATGGGAAATGTGGAAGATGAAATAATATTATTAAAGATATAAGTTAGGTGTACAATTAGGAAAGAAATTATTATTTTTATAAACTTCGGGTGAATATTTCACAATGATCTTTAGTGCGTCTTTGCTCTTTGAAATGCGTTTTACGTAAAATATGAAAATTAATAATTAATTTTAAAGATTTTATGTCGTGAAAAATGCGACAATGTATGAAATGTAAGAAGTACATAACATTTTGCTAATTTTAACGAGTTGGCTGCAAATTTTAGGATTGTTTTTAGATCAAAACGTAAATGTTACTGAGTTTAAATTTTATGTTGGCGTAGTTCAGTAAATCTAATTGTGCATTCTTTTGCGCAAGCCGATTTTTTTGACAGCAGTTCTTGCTTTATTCTATCGCAACCCTTTTTTTATTTCTCTCTTTATTCAGGATTATTCCCATTTCTTCGGAAGTCAGACCAAAATGTCATTTGAAAGGAACATTCGACGTTTGGAAGAGCAGTTGGATGGATTTTCGTCAAAAAATGGGAATTTTTCGCCTTCACAATCCGAATACACTCCCAGCGAAGATGACGGCTCGCCCCAATCTGAATTGGAGAAAAGTGATGTAGAGCAGGAAGGACGCAGTACTTAGAGCAACGACTGAGTTTCCTAAATGGTGGAAGCTGGACCAAAATTTTACTCCTCGTTTCAAAATTCCACATTTTTAAACACCTGCAAGTTTCAGTGTTCTACCTACAAATTGTACCGAATTAGACACCTTTTTCGCTATGATTCCTTAGAGCTTGTTCATATTTATTGCACAGTGGACAAGTGAAAGGCTCATAGTGGAGGACAAAGGAGTTAGGCTTACCGACCAGCATGAAATAATGATTGTAGTAGGTGTTTTGCTCATTATGTCATACAACAGATTACCTGACATGAAAGAATATTGGCCCAAATAAATTTGTGAAAATTGCTATTTCAATAGACAGAATTCTCAAATTGTCTGCGAAACTTAATTTTAACCATCCCGAAAAGCCCACAAATACGTCGAAATTATACTACATAGAAGAGATAAGAAATTGCCTAAAGAATTCTTTCCAAAAATGCAGAAAACACAGTTCGTTCCAATCAATAGAGGAAAGTATGGCAGAATTCAAGGGAAGGTCAGCACTAAAGCAGTATCTACCTCTCAAGCCCATAAAATGAGCAATTAAAATATAGGAGCGGTGTGATTTTTCAACGAGATACTGTTATGACTTCAATGTTTACACCGGAAAAGAAGCTAATCCTTCTATAAGTACTTTGGGAGAAAGAGTGGTGAATAAAGTGGTTTTAAGTGTGACAAAAAAAATGGAGATAGTTTTCTGCTTCGACAGATTTTTGACCACAACTCAAATGGTAGACCATCTTCCGTACCCGGCAGTTGGAACCTGTATGTCCAACTGAAAAAATTTGCCATTATTGAACGCAAAACTAATAAGAGGTGAAAGTTGTATTTATGGGAACCAATACGGGACGACAACTTCTTTCTGGCAAGATACTAAACTTGTAACGGTGTTGAGCAATTGTAAACTGAAGACTGGAGAAAAAGTAAATTTTCGATGCCCTTCTTCCACAGCATTTTATAATAAATATATGGTAGATGTAGACCTCTCCGATCAAAAAGCTACTGCTTACGATGTCGACAGAAAGTCAACAAAATGGTGGAAAAAGATTTTTTATAAACTCCTTGTGAGAGCCTACGTGAACTCAAAATGTTGGGTATCTTCATTATTTGACCGAATTTGCCGAGAATCTTATTCTTACTGGAAGAGTGAATGCTGCAGTTCACCGTAGACAAAATATAGGGAGAACCTCCAGGAAGCATCGGAGATTTGTCAACATCGGGGATTATATGCCTATTGAAGGAATTGCAAGAAGGCGTTATATAAGATGTTCAGATATATGGTTGGAAAAACAGACAACGTTTACGTGTCCAGCTTGGGAAGTTCCTCTTTATTTTGTTGTTTTGGGCCATATCATGGAAATTACTTTACAAATGAATATTGTGCTTTTTATTTACGTTACTATTTTTATTTTTATTTGTTATATATTTTTAACTTTTGAACAAAATGAATATGAATTTCTTTTAGTATATAGAAGTGCAATATTAAGTACATATATAAAAAACTGAAGTACCTGAAACTTTATTTTTTGTTTTATTTTATTTTTTGTTTTAAACTTTTTAAATAAATATAATATGCCAATTTTCTTTTTCTTACTAGGTACTTTTTATACCCTAGATGAAATCTATAGGGTATACTAAGTTTGTCATTCCATTTTGTAACACCTCGAAATAATGATGTTAGAGCAAAATGGATTGGACACCCATTCATAATATTAAAAGTTATTTCGATTTTTGCATGTCCGTCCGTCCGTCCGTCCGTCTGTCCGTCTGTGCGCACGATAACTCGAGAACGCGTATACTTAGAGAGCTGAAATTTTGTACACGGACTTTAAAAAAAAAAGTAAAATTAAGTTCGAAAATGAGACAAATAGGACAACTCCTTCGTGGGGTTGCCATATACAAATTTTCGTTTTCCGCTATATATTCGGACACTGCCTGAGAACGCATCGACGTAGAGAGCTGAAATTTCGTACTGATGTTTTTACTACATTAGCAAACAAAATGTCAAAAATGGACTAAATCGGGCGACTCCTTCTTGGTGTTGCCATATAAAAATTTAGGTGTTTTACGTATACTTTGAAAACGATTAGTCCAAGACATTTTTATTGTACCAAAAACCTATGCAAAATACGGAATCCTATAAAATTGGTTATGATAATTTTTTCTGTGCGACAAACCGTTCTAGAAATATATTAGAAAAACAACTTCAAAATCAAACTTGAATACATAGATCGGTGACCATACGAAATTTAATACGGGCATTCATCTAGGGTATCATAAGAATTGGTCTTAGACCAATTCTAGCTTTTTTACTTGTTACAAATCTCTTTGTCAGGGACATATGGTACGTGATAAGGACTAATGGGATATATAGTACCAAATAAAAAGCCTGTTGGAATATATAGCCCCAAGTTAAAAGACTATTGGAACATATTATCCCAAGCGATTTTCCAAAAACTAACAACACAAAAAATTTGAAAAAAATTGTTATTTGCTTATTTTCTTTAATTATGTTAATTCTGTGCGCAAATAATCTTAAAAAAATGGCCAACGCTCCGTCGTCCTAAAAGGGTTAAGGAAGCAACAGTTTCGTGTTTTCGTATTGATACATTGGTTTCTTACAAATCGTGGTTGGATCGGAAAGAACTCCTACGTGGACAATTTCCCGATGTTCAGATTTTAGTACTATTGAAAGAGTTCAAAGAGACGCAATATAACGGAATTCTGTTTTCTTTGCAACATCAGTTATTTTAAAAGAAAATCATAGTTGACCAGATTTTGTTTTTTAGTAGCAGGTTTTTTTCATGTTTTTTATTTCTCCTAGTAATTTCAGTTTAGAAATTAAATTTCAGTATTCGAAGTGTTTCAGAAAGTGAAAGACAAATCAAAAGAACTTTTTATACGTGTAAACGATATTTTTTTTTTTTTAGTTAGTTTATTATTTTGCAGAAGTTTATATTTGGGATATATTTCATATTTTCGAGGTAAGTACTGTAAGGGCGATTTCAAACTAAATCAGATCGCTAAATCGAAATTTATTTGGTCTGAATTAGATAAAAATGTCACAACGGGTGCTAAACGAAGAAGAAATAAATGAAGTTGCACTAGAATCCGATGATGATACTTGCTCAGAAGCTTCAAAATTTGTGGAACCAAAATCGAATGGTTCTCTAATTATTTTCCACAACATGGTCGAGATGCATCTGTTTTAGGGATTCTAAGGATATTTAGCCGAAGAATAGATTTCCATTAATCACTTAAAACATTGCTCGATAGCAAAAAAAGTTTTCAGAAAAAAAAACTTAAGCGACGCCGAGAATCGAACCTTCAGTTCCCGCGTGAAAATCCACCACGTTATCCACTACACCAAAGCTCACTTGACAAAACAAATGCGATAAACAAATTAAAACAACAATTTCCTCATATAATAAGTTCAATAATATATTGTTAAAATCCACTGCTTTTCTTACAAAATACTTCGTTTCAAATTTCAAATCTACGTTTAAATGTTCAATCTCAATTTACAACAAAGGAAGTATGCTAATTTTAAATCAAAACTTAACCAGGACCAGATACGACAAGGATTTATCACACAAGATTTTAAATTTCAAATTAGCCAAGTTTAATAACGCGATTTCTCTGTTTCTACAGTCTATGTTAATTTAATGATTTCAATATTTAACCAAGTTAGATTTTCAAAAAGATTTTCTCAATGATAGAGTCAATGTGTTCTACTTCCCGTCGCGATTACTGTCCATTATCAAAATATTCTATGATTTTTCTAGATTGACCTCTTATGAACCCGCTATCCATATTTTCTAGAAAGGACCAACCAATGGGAAATTAGGTTTATAAACCTTAACGAGTTTTTGATCATATTTCAAAAATCTAATTCCCCTCAGAACACAATGTTGTCTCAGGTTTCAGTCCCTTTCTAGATATTTAACTAAACTATTGGTTCCAGGGTTGAGTATATCTTCTCCGAAACTGATCGAATTTCGAAGTATAGGTACTCATAGAACATCGATAATGTCATTGCGACAGAAAGCTTTCATTTGACTTTTGGGGTGATCAGCATTAATGTAAGTATATTTCTTACTTTTATTTCTTTTTAAAGAATGTGTGTTATATATGTTCAGTGTCCTCTATTGATGTGTTGTTTATATTTTTGTGTAATTGAAATCATTCTCGTCTCTGGTTGTGGTAAGTTTTGTACTACTTGTTTGTTTACATTCTAAATTTTCTTTACCAAGCTAATTAGAAAATTTCTATTATTTTCAGATATAAACAAGATGTTCTATGTGGATTAAGAAAGAAGAAGATCTATATTAACATGTCAGATAAGTATATTTTTTTGTTATGTGGAAATGAAAGGATTCTTTGTGTGTAACTTCTTTCAGGTTCCAATGATGTCTTCAGGCCAAGGTTTCGCTGCAACAGCATCTTCAAATGTTATAAATTTATCACCCGGGATGACCAGATGTGCAGTTCCTCATATTTCTACGGAAATGTCCACTTTCCAATTAATGATAACAAACAGTATCGAAAACATTATAATTGAGAACACAAATTTTGAAAGGACAACGAGTATATAAGGAGAACTGGAAATCTATGGATGTCATAGAGCTGGGGGCATATATTGGACTTTTGATTTTAGCTGGTGTGTACAAATCAAATGACAAAGCTCTTGAAAATTTATGGCATGCTGAAAAAGGTCGACCTATTTTTCGTCTCTCAAAAGATGCAAAACTATATCAATAATCATAAGATTTGATAATCGTAACACACGTACTGTCCGCATAAATGCTGATAAACATGCAGCAATCAAAGAGCTATGGGATAAATGGGTAGAAATACTACCGAATTTATACAACCAAGATGAGTTTGTAACAATTGACGACCAGTTAATTGCCTTTCGAGGAAGATGTCCCTTTCGGCAATACATGCCTAATAAGCCCGCCAAATGTGGGATTAAATTTTGGCTACTTTGCGATAGTAAAATTTGCCTCGTATTGAATATTCAGCTTTACACAGGAAAGGAAGCTAATGTGGCACCTGAAAGAAATCAAGGTATACAACAGATCTCAGAGGTAGAAACGTAAATGTTGACAATTGTTTTACGTCACATAAACTTGAACAAAAGTTACTGAGAAGAAACATCACAATGGTCGGAACTCTACGAAAAAATAAAACATCAATCCCACCTATTCTTCTTGATGTGAAAGAAAGTCTTAGTTCCATGTTTGCATTTACCCAAGATACAATAATGGTTTCTTACATTCCACGAAAAAATAAATGCGGAAGCCAAATAGGTGGCCAATGGTTGTCTTCTCTAATATCTTGGACATATCACTACTCAATGCTTTTGTTCTATTTACGGGTGTGTGTCCAGAGTTTAATATTTCAAAACACCATAGAAGAAGCTTATTCATTGAAAATGTTGGCGAATCGCTAGTAAAGCAGCTTATGATCGAAAGAGTTCATCTTCCACAGTCTCTAAATGCTCTGCAACTCCGAACTAATATTTCAGCATCTTCTAGCCAATATCTAGCGACATCTACTTGCC
>OZ002744.1:32244736-32353315 GCA_963924295.1 Dioctria rufipes | reverse complement strand
TGACATTCTTTGAGGCTTATTGATAACAATTAGCAAATTAGCAATTATAAATTATATTCGCACGAAGCAGTACTATATCCTATTGTTGGGACTGATGCAAATAGTTCGTACGTATCTCTGAAGGATTCCCGTTGTCGGTATAGAACTTCTAATATATTTTCGTTCTGATCTCCTCGACCATTCAACTCATTCAAGTAGGTACATTTTCACATTTCCATTTTCTTCTTTGGAAGAAATCTTAGTACCTGAAAAATAATTTCAATTGCCGATTTGTTTTTTTTTCTCATTAATTTCCTCACAAAAATTATATATTTAAATGTAGAACCGACTTAAACTTTGTCCAACTCAACAAGACACAAAATTGAATCTAGTAAAGATCCTAATTGTCTGCAAATATTCTTTTCATCTCAGCTGTTATTATGTCTACAGTTTCATAATATTCCGCTTTAAATGGCCGAGCTTAAATTGTGCCTGCAATGTTTTGATGAGAAGGTGATGGGATCATACAATACTTAGTCCTCCAGATGTCTTTACTTAGCTCTTCTGTTCTTGGAACTATTTTGAGATTCTTTTCTACAATATTCTCAGCTTCTTCCAAAATTGTCTCATACATCTGATCTGACCACAATTTCTTCCTGGACACATTTTATTATTGATATGACATCAATCAATCCCGTTCTTCGACTCTGTTAAGCCTGTAAAGCCATATCTGCCGGTTGCAGAACACATAATATTTTTTTTTTTGTTACATCTTTGCCAGTCGAGTTTCCATTTTTAATATAACGCCTTTGATGTCAATACATTTTTCAATATCATCAACATTGAATTTCCCATTTCTCATTTTATATCGATTCTTCAAAATCAGAGAAAATTTTCATATAGTACTCTTGTAACAGCCAAATATCCTGACCAAATCTATTCAAGTTTTCGAGCAAATGGTCTACCTTCATACATGGCAGGAAAAGGTGGAAGGTAAGCAACGGAAATATAAC
Organism: Dioctria rufipes; assembly: GCA_963924295.1. Classification (NCBI taxonomy): domain Eukaryota; kingdom Metazoa; phylum Arthropoda; class Insecta; order Diptera; family Asilidae; genus Dioctria; species Dioctria rufipes. The sequence goes on along the minus strand of OZ002744.1, from coordinate 32,352,323 downwards.
CGAGTAGTAGCTGACTAGTCAATGTTGCCGATCATAACTTAAAACTTCCAATTTTCTCTCACAAATTCAAGTTTCCTCCTTAAATAAATTGCCTCAACTCCAACTGTCAAGATGTTGCGCGTCTCAAGTTCAAATATTTTCAACTTTAAGCAACGCGACCAGCGTCAGCAACCCCCTTACCAACACACTGTACCAGCGCTTAAGTACTTTCATACATTTTAACTTTTGACAGATTTGGTGACAGCCACCGCGACACGCGACAGCGTCACAGTGTAACTCAGGCTTTAAGACACGTCGCGATGACTTTTATGACGACGCCGCAGAATACGGAATAAGTTGGCACTTTTTAAGGTAGAATATTGCCCCTCTATGACCCCTCCCCCCTAGCTAAGGCCCTGAGTTCGCGCCATTCCTTAAATGCAGCTTTTGGCATTTTAAAGTATTCGTAATCGAACCTCGTCACTTTTCTCTAGTTTTCTTCAACCAGAGCTAATAATAACGGAACCTGCCTGTTCATCGGAACTAGAAACATTTCGATAAAATCCGCCGCTCCCGGTGTGAACACTGTGTTTTGCCACGTGCCGCGCCGCTCTAGATATGACCAGGGTTTTAGACTAGATCTTGGAAAACGAGTGTCATGCACTTGCGATTCACTTGTCGTTCTCTGAAGGGGACACGGAAAAAGGCTTTTTGGACATTCATACAAATGTGGAAATAGCGCTCCGGCAGATGTTGTATAAACCAGGGTCAAACTGCTCGGCACAATGGTCATTTTCAGCGCTAAAACGAGAGAGGAATTATTTAAGATCCATCACAGAGGAGATCAGGCTCAGTACTGTCGCTGTACTTAGAGCTAGAAATAATGGAGTCTGTCGACTATTGTGAGAATCCGTACCTTTGCACAGAAGAAAGTTCGTCGCATGCCAATCTAAACGTATACTCACACCCAACGAACTTTGTACGTAATTTTGTACGATGTGCGTTAAATAAATGAAAAATAACGGTAACATTTTCGTTTTATTCAATTATTTAAAAATGGGGTCTTGACTTTGTTAACCGCCTAGGCACCTTGGGATTTCAAGTCGAATTAGCCTATGTAATCTAAAAAAAGCTGGGGTATTTATTTAGACGCATAAATTTGTGCTTTTTTCAAGCTGATTTATGATGAAATTGAAGTTCAGTGAATGGGGACACTTGAACTGCATTTGCTTGTTAATATATAAAGGAAGATAATTCAGAGAACTTAAATTCTGAAATGCATCCGTCTATGTCAGAGTTGTGTGTGCATTCCAAAGAATTCTTGAATGACGAAAATGTAGCGGTTCAATATGGCTACCTTGTGGTACACCAGATATGTTTTGAATGATGTCAGAGAGGATTGTTATAAGTACGGTTAGGCAAGTAGAGTGGGAACCTACCAATAAGAATTCTGTTAATTCAGCCTTACTGAAGTTAATTTCCGTTCCCAGTTTCAATTGGTAGATATACATAGGAATTGAAAAATTCTAACAAGTTTATTGTAGTTGATTTTCCTTTCATAAAACCATGCTGAAAAGAGCAAAGTCTGGACTTCTAGAGTTTGCCATCCGCGATCTTTCCACATATGCTTAGGTTTCATTCAAACAGACTAGATCGATGCATGTGCTCTAGATAAGTCGGTGAACAGACGAGTCATCTTAGATTTGTTTCATTTGCATTGGTAGAATGCGATTTTTTTGACAAATTTTTCGGTCACGTAGGAGTATGAAATAAGTTGATAGAAAATAGAATTATTGGGTCAAATGTAAGAAGAAATTTCTGCCTGGAATATGTCCTGAGCGACAACGAGCTTAAACGAAAGAGTGAATTGGGTAATAGGACTACATAGGGCAGCCAGAATGAGATACAGACATCTACATCGTAGCTTAGAGCATTGGGGCATAGGAATGCAGTTATTCGGAGTTCGCGGAAGCAAATGGAACTTGTAGAGGATAAATGAACTATGCCAGGGTGATGTTCCGTTCATTAATCATCACGGACGATGAGGCTTAATATTTAGGAGCGTTTGAAGTTTCATCCTTTATTTCTAAGGTCTTGAAACGAACCTGGTCCCTGGAGAACAGCAGTCTTAATAAACTTTCCCTAATTACCAGAAGGCTATTCAAAATTGATACTAAGGCTATCTCAGTAGATTTTAGGACTACGGTCCATTGCCTGCTAAATGTGGAGAAGATTAAATGAGTAGATTCAACTTTCTCCGCCATTATTCCATATGCCATTAAAACGATAGGACCCATACCGGAGAAGACGATCGACTAAGATACTGTACGGTCATTGAATGGGCTTTTCGATCTAGGAGAGTTCTTGGTTATTCAAGACAGTTTTGGAAGGGTTATCTTCGTTGTTTTTTTGTATGAGGCGGCTCGCCGTCAAGATTGATAGCAAAGTTGTCCAGACAAAAACTGCTAACTGTTGACTTAGGTAGCTACCACTCAATCACTCAAAGTGATGTAAAAAAAGGATACAAGATATGTGGCATAGTTTTAACCTCCACTAAGGCTCATGCTGGTTTACTTCCTCTTGACACCTTGTTAAAAAATGGGAGATTTTCATGTGAAGCATATGCGGATAATATCCTTCTTCTTATGTGGAAGATCCATGCAAAAGAGAAAATTACCCCTGCTACTAGGTTCTTCTTCTTCTTAAGTTGAAGAAGTTTTTGATTGGCATTTGGGGTATAAATCTGAATGACGTAGTGTAGTGGATGTACATATTGAGATTTATACTTATGCATCTTCCTACCTCAACATGAAGATGGCAGCACTCGTAAACAAAAGTTGAGGGAATGTGTTTGCGTATGCTTTGAAAGGTACTCCTTAAAATTTCATGTATTTTGCATGCGCAGCTGTTTTGTTTTTTTTATATTATTCAGCCAAGCTCAGGAGATACCGTAAGATGCAAATACACAGCATGACAGGAAGGAGATATGGATAGGATTAAAGGATGTGAGGATAGTGGCGGATGCCGATGAATGTCGACCTTAAATTCTAGCAGATTGTATGCCGGAGGTAAAGCAGAAGGTGGTAAGCTGTTCCACATTCGCACAATTTGGGATAAAAAACAATCACGGAATGCTGTTTGACAATCATTTCAGGGTTTTTGTGAAAATGAGAAAAGCCAAGTATCGAGCTGTTATTAAATACTATTTATTTTTGAAAGGCAATACGCCTACACAAACCAAAGATGAGTTGGACGGGGACTCTGCACTATCATTTACCATTGAGAAATTTTGGACAGTTGAATTTAAACGTGGCCGTACCAGCTTGGATTACGATGATCATTCGAAACGTGGAAAAACTGCAACTACTGACGATAACATCACTCAATTTCACGAAATGGTGCTAGACAACCGTCGAATTAAAGTTAGAGAGACAGTAGCGGCTATGAGAAAGCCCAAAGAACGTGAGAAAGTTGTCCGCGCGTTGAGTGCCGAATTTGCTCACATTGGTGGACAAAAACGCCGTCTCTTACCTCAGCCGTTGCCATGGCGAAAATCCACGAATTACCATTTGAGCTGCTCGACCATCCTATTCCTTACTCATTAGATCTAGTTCACAGCGACTGTTTTTTTTTGTTCCTTAAGCTGAAAGTTGCGTTCCGAGGACTGAGATTTTTGTCGAATGTGCAGGCCATAATCTTCGTAAAGACGAAAGCCGTAGCTACTAGTCGACGTCAAGCCGGAACCGGGTGATAGACTAAATCGTAACAGTTACCAGAAAAATATAAAAAAAAAATCTAAGTCATGTATTTTTCAAATTATAGGCATTTCTTTTGATTTCGAGAAAATGTACACCTTGTGATGGTGTTTTAGCTCCTGTTGCTACAAATCTTTACTTCTTTTCAATTTTATTTTTTTCTTTCTTGTATAATCCCGAATAGTGCTTATGTCACCTGTAGCTTTAAATTCTAAGCCAACTGCTTTAGCTTGGAAGAAAATGTCACATTTTCCCGAACCAAGAATAGAAAATTAATAATTCGTTGAACTTTAACTGACTGTACTGAAAAAAAATGTAGTACTCCAGTCTGGCAAGTAACTTTATAAGTTGACGCATTTAATAAGAATTCTAAAATGGTACAACACTTGCTACAATATTTCTTAGAATACGGAAAAAAAATTTTTTCTTCAAAAAACCCAGTTTCGAAAAAAAATTTTCATCTACTAAAAATGAATCTAGTGTACCCAAAGCTTGTCTTAAGAGCGTAACTTTAAGATTCTAGCTTGAGTGAGACGGAGAGTGTGAGACAGATAGTGACGCTTTCAAGTTAGAGATGCTAACTTTTTGTTAAATTTAGGACAAATTTTCCTTAATTTTAAAATTAAACACAAAATTATTTGGATCCAAAGTTTATTATTTACAAAAGATGTTCAAACTGCCTTCCTTCAGCTTCAATACAAGCTCGACATCTTCTTAAAAAAGATCGGGTTATTAGACGGGCAATTCTTCCGTTGTTGACAAATTCAACTGCTTCCGTAATTCTTTGCCGAAGCTCAGCTAAATTTTCAATTGACTTCTTATAAACTTTCTCTTTTACTGCTCCCCATTGAAAGAAATCTAATGGATTTAGATCAGGTGAACGGGCTGGCCACGAGATCGTACCAGACCGCCCTATCCATCTGTCCGGATATTCTTCATCATAGTGCGCTGGGCAGCCGTCTTGCTGATACCACATCTCTCTGTAAATACTTAGTGGCATGTCTTCCAGTAAATTAGGTAAATGGTTTTGCAAAAAATCTAAATAAACTTCAACATTAAAGACCTCTGGCAACTCAAAAGGTCCTATGACTTTTCCGTTTAAAATTCCGGTGCACATGTTTATTTTAAAACGATATTGAGATTTATTTTGTCTCATTAAATTCGGATTCTCTACGTGCCACTCGTGTAAGTTGTGTAGGTTCATGTAACCGTCTTTTTTATAAGTCAATTCATCCGACCACAAAATTTTCTCGAAGAATCACGGATCTTCCAGTTGTCTTTGTAGCATTGTTTGGCAAAACGCAACCCGAGGTTGATAATCCCGAAGTAGCAGGGTTTGTACTCGCTGTACATGGTATGGGTGGAGCTTATGTTTTTGTAATATTCGGTGAGCTTGGCTTAGAATTTAAAGCAACAGGTTACATAAGCATTATCACTAAGTCTCTATCTGTCACTCACACTTCATGGAATGACTCTCGGTCTCACTCATACTGAAATCTTAAAGTTACGTTCTTACGGCTAAGCTTTGGGAACACTAGAATTAGTTTTAGTAGGCGAAAAGAAATTTTTCGAAACTGGGTTTTTTGAAGAAAAAAGTTTTTTTTTCCGTATTCTAAGAAATATTGTAGCAAGTGTTGTACCATTTTAGAATCCTTATTAAATGCGTCAACTTTTAAAGTTACTTGCCAGACTGGCGTAGTACATTTTTTTTTTCAGTACAGTCAGTTAAAGTTCAACGAATTATTAATTTTATATTGTTGGTTCGTCAAAATGTGACATTTTCTTCCAAGCTGGAGCAGTTGGCTTAGAACTTAAAGCAACAGGTTTGTTACATAAGCACTATTCGGGATTACATAAGAAAAATAAAATTTGAAAAAAAGTACAGATTTGTAGCAACAGGAGCTAAAAAACCATCACAAGGTGTACATTTTCTCGAAAACAAAAGAAATGCCTATAATTTAAAAAATACATGACTTAGATGTTTTTTTTTATATTTTTCTGGTAACTGTTACGATTTGGTTTATCACCCGGTTCCGGCTTGACGTCGACTTACGGGACACCCTGTATATATATATATATATTATTTTTGGAAATAGGCTTGCAAGGGCTTATATAGGTATGACCGGAGTTCATGTGCTCAACGGATACGGTTTGGGGTTTTATAGTTGTCGCCTCTAGATCTGGTGATACAGGCTGAGATTAAGCGCGTCTATTTGCTGGATGTATTCACTGCGATTTAGGAAAATCAATTTCTGGTTGGCATGACCCTCAACGCAGTGATACCAGTACTCCGGTGTTGCCATTAATACTTAGTGAACAATGCAAGCTTTTAAGTGTGAATTGAGGACGCTTTCTGGCCACCCACGGACAGCTCTGAAAATATTGACGACAATTACATGAATTTACTGCTGTTACACCCTGCAAATTTTGTTCCAATAATGGAGTCATTGCAGCATGCCTTCTGTTCAAATAGTGTTCGGTTTCCTCTGAATATCAAAATTGTTAACAAGAAACGGTTGAATCCATTCTCATTCAAAATTTAGAATCATCTGGAAACATGCACATACTAAGAAAATCGCAACTCTTTGAAGCCACTTGAAGTCATCCTTTTAAGATCGACCATGATTTTGTGCTTTCGTCAGTATTTTTCTTTGTGGGCACCTACATATCTGCCTTCTTTTTCTAATCGGGAGAGTTAGATGAACTTGGAACCTGAAAACAATTTCCGAAATGCAATTCATCTCATTAAAGGTTTGAGCCCAGGTTGGCTTCTTTGATAGACTTAATGACTGACAATGGAGAAATCTTGGTTCCAGTAAAATCTATGGGCCTAAGTGATTATCCTGTGGAACACGTGAACAGATCAAGTTACGACTTGAATTTGACTATAGTCATTCGCGGCTATAATACAAGACGAAACCAGAAGATCTTGAACACATCCCAGATGTGAAAAAAATGTTTCTGGAGAATTTCAAGTTAATGTCGTTCTAAATCTAGTCTTTTTCCAGCAAATATCATAATTCCATTGATGAAATTTTTTTGAACAAAAATTACCTTCTTTTCCCTTCCCAATCGTAATAATGTTTATTAGCTGCACCTGCCCACCTTTACCGGCTACAGAAAAAAAAAAAACAGTTGGATTCCTTTAGTATTCATTAATTATAATTCAATTAAATGAAATTAATTAACTCGTGTCCTTGGTTTACCAATTTTCTGATGTTGACGAGTGTTTTCGATCCGCAGAGGATTTATGTTCTTCCACAAAATTCGATAGCATGACAGAAATCTCTCCTACTCTCCCCCATCGAATTCCAGCTACAATTCTATTTTGTGCAAGGGTGGCTCTCTACCTTTACATTCCAATCCGACTCTCACTCACCTGCACGAATTTTCCAGAATGAGGATTAGTGACAAATGAACAGAACTTAACAAAATTATTAATGTTGCGATTTTATACAGTTTTGGGTGAGGGAAAGGTTGAAAGGTATGGCAGTTGCATGGAAGGGGTGGTGGTGAGGGTGAAGGTATATATAGTATATGCATTGGGAGCTTTGATAATATTTTCCAAATGGTCGTTTTATTTTAATTAGCCCACGTCAACATTAATTCATCCGGTGGGAGTACTAGTATGTATACAAACCTGCAAACCTTTGTCACTCTCCCTTACCCGCCTGCCCCCTGAACTTTAGACTCTGTTTAACTGCACACCCTTCCTAAACACAAGCTCGGTTTGATATGTTTTGCGCGATTGTGAATCGTAAAAAATACCACACATCCACTAAACAGTGAGCGGGGGGACGGAAGAGAGTGCGGAGTTGAATTTTATGCAAGTGCACATTTTCATATAAATTTATCCTTTTTATTGTCATCATCATTCCATTGTTGAGGCCGATTGTCGTACGCGTGCCCTCTACCCTGCGGATAACCTGGAATTGGATTTATTTTGCAGGACAATTCAGTTTTGATGTCATCAAAAGAGAACCGTCACACAGTGCATATACTCGCACTCAATTCACCCTCGTCCCTCTCTCACTACGGCACACGCAATAATCATAATAGGGTGTCTGGATTTTTGTGGGTGATTCAGGCTGCTATCCACCAGGAGCAGCTTCCTCTCATCCTTTGTGAGGCCATCATCATCATCATCATCATATGAGAGAATGCAAATACACAGAAAAATCGCTTTTCGCATTTATTCTGGTTCAAATTGTCAATTAAAATAATTTTCTCCATCCTCACATGTCATCACATTTTTGGTTTAGTACATGTTACAAGCTGGCTTGACGACCAGTGATAGAGAGAGAGAGAGAGAGGGTCGGTTAGGTGGGTGGGTGACCAATAAAACTATATGCCTCCGCCACCCTTCCCAAAATCATCAAACACCGCCGCTTATGCCTACCTGAGAGTGCCATATTCAAAACATTATTGACACTGTGTGACTAGTGTTGCTATATCAACAGCGATTCTGATTTCAGTTTGAAACTTTAATTGTTGACATAATCGCTATGCGAATTTATTTGTGAAGTTTTTTTTATTTATTTATTTTGCTTTTATTTATTCACCGTGCATCCGGATGTTGAGGATGATGCGAGATGATGGAGATTTGGAGGTTTGGCAATTGACACCGCAGTTCCCTTAAAACCTGGTGAGTGTGGACGGTGCTTGTGAAAAGCTGTTCTAAAAAAGGGTGTAAGGGGAATGACAATATTTTATTCGGGTCACATGTAACGTAACTATGACGGGTTTTTGTTGTTGTGATCGAATGCATAATGAGACTTACGTCAAAATATTAAGAGGTGTTTTGACAAGTACAATTTTATATTTGAAATTGAATTGACATTTTAGAAGGATTTTTGTCAAAATGAGCTTTTTATTCTAAAGGGTTTTCCAATAAGAGGTGTTATTTTGATATTCAAAGAAAAATGCCATTTTTTTAGATAAGTGATCAGATCTTTATTTCATTATAAAGAGGAAGGTATGCCGTTAATAATGAAAAATAACATCAGCCAAATGACCACCACGACCACGCCTACAGGACCATATCCTTTTCATGAAATTTTCCATAACCAAATCGTAAAGTGGCTGCCCTATGTCCTTGATAGCCTCACGAATTCCATCTTTGAGGTCTTGAATCGACGCTGGGCTGTTAACGTAGACCTTCTCTTTTACGTGGCCCGAAAGGAATAAGTCGCAAGGTGTTAAGTCACAAGATCTCGGTGGCCAATTGTGATCACCTCTTCGAGAGATAACACGGTCCGGAAACTTTTCCCGTAAAAGATCAATGGTTTCGTTGCTTGTATGGCACGTAGCGTCGTCTTGTTGAAAGTAAACGTTGTCCAGATCAATACCATCCAATTCCGGCCATAAAAAATCATTAATCATCTGTCGATAGCGCAATCCATTCACCGTAACTGTTGCTCCAGCCTCATTTTCGAAAAGGTAAGGTCCAATGACCCCGCGGGACCATAAACCACACCAAACAGTCACACGCTGAGGATAGAGAGGCTTTTCAACAATAACTCTTGGGTTTTCCGAGCCCCAGATGCGACAATTTGGCTTGTTGACGAAGCCATCGAGGTGGAAATGGGCCTCATCACTTAAGATGAGTTTTCGATGGAATTCCGGATCATTTTCATGCATTTCAAGGACCCAATCAGCAAAGACTCGACGTTGTTGATGATCGGCCAGCTTGAGTTCTTGTGATAACTGAACTTTATAAGCCTTAAGACCCAAATCTTTATGCAAAATACGGTATAATGACGTTTGTGGAATGTCTAATTCCAAAGAACGACGAGGAATGGACAAACCTGGGTTTTCGAGGTTATCGAGGTGGAAATGGGCCTCATCACTTAAGATGAGTTTTCGATGGAATTCCGGATCATTTTCATGCATTTCAAGGACCCAATCAGCAAAGACTCGACGTTGTTGATGATCGGCCGGCTTGAGTTCTTGTGATAACTGAACTTTATAAGCCTTAAGACCCAAATCTTTATGCAAAATACGGTATAATGACGTTTGTGGAATGTCTAATTCCAAAGAACGAGGAGGAATGGACAAACCTGGGTTTTCTTCAACACTTTCGGCTACAGCAGCAATATTCTCGGCTGTTCTTGAGAGACGTGCACGGGTTTTATTCTTCACATCACTAACTTGTCCCGACAGCTCGAATTTTTCTACCAATTTCTGTATTGCGGTCCGACAAGGTGCTTCACGACGACCCAAAAATGTTGGAGTTTTACGAGTTTTACGTCTCTGCCACATTTTCACCATTTTTGTAGTGAATTTTAATAATTTCAATGCGTTGTTGAATCGTGTATCGTTCCATTTTTGTTAATGGCGTAGTTTCTACTTGTCAAATGTCAAAAAATGACAGCTCCAAAAGTGACATCTACCGAAATAGCGGGCTAATTAAAATAACACCTCTTATTGGAAAACCCTTTATGTAGGAATGTGTATTGGTTTTGTTCGGTTAGAGTTTCTGTTTTTGTATAACCTCATTGGAACCTATTTGAAAGTTAGTTGAACTGTGGGGAAACTAGAGCTAGTTGTAAAAGTTGATCAATTTTACTCATATCTGTTGGTCTGCTATTTCTCAAAATACTTAGATGATTGCAATATCAATGGCTGAGTGTTGATCTAGATCACTAGCATCAATTGCAATAGGAGCTATTCTGTCTAAATACAAGTTTTGATAAGTCAGATTTCTTGTCCCTACTTAATGGACTTCCGCTATAAACATTTTTGCCGACTAGGCTGGTTTGGACCGGGTGGTAAGCGTCTTGGTCTACTGTCACGCGTTGTGAATTCGAATTTTACATCCAACACACTCCAAAAAAGACACAAGTTTACAATTTCGGCTCAAATTTTGGAGCCGAGTAGATAAGAACGATTATTAACGTTATTTAATGCCCTGAACTCAGATCTTCAATCCGTGTGTCAAGATTGATTCTAGTTTTCGAGTTCGCGTTAGGTGGCAGTACTGCTCTCTTACAACGGCTATCAGCTGACCGCGTTGCATCGAACATCTTTTCGAACTTGTTTTTGTACTGTGATTGTGCTTTGGAATGTGTGAAAATGCAGAGAAAACGTTTCAGAGTCTATTCAAAGTGTTTTTGTTACGTTTGTGGATGTTATATGCTCGGAAGACGTGGAAAAATCTAGATAAGAACTTTGTCAAAGCGCTCAATCGCGAAGGACCGGCTTTCCAGTACTTAATCAAGTTATTTCCAAAACTGTCATACGCAAAAATCAAAGAAGGAATATTTGTCGCACTTGATATTATGAAACTTCACAAAATATTGAGCGCCTGCTAAAGCAGTAGCATGGGCATCGTTTAAAAGTGTTGTTCACAACTTTCTCGGTAACCACAAATCACCGGATTACTAAGAAATAATCGACAATTTTTTGCAAAATTACCACAAGATAGGAACTCGAATGTCTCTCAAGATACATTTTCTGCATTCATATATTGATTTTTTCCCACAAAACTTGGGCGACACGAGCGACGAGCAAGGAGAGCGGCTACATCAAGATATAGCGAAAATCGAAATTCGATAGCAAGGATTTTGGGACTAAGGCATGATGACCGACTACTGTTGGACCCTATTGCGTGAAACAGATCCAAAGCAGTATAACAGACTCAGTTCAACCTCTGTTCATTTCTGATTTATACTTTTCAATTCAATAAATGGCCGTTAATGGTCAAAAATAGTAAAATAATGAATTTATTGAATATTTCGAAAACTAGAACCAATTTTAAAAAAAGGGGCTGCTGATTTGGATTCAGCTCCCAAATTTACCTTATAAACAGCTTTTGGTTGCTCAGGTCTAAAACCGTGTATACTTGTATAATCGATAGATGGCAGCTCCATCATTAGGATAGCTACTGCGAGCTAATCACCTGGTATAGTGAAATACGATTTAAAGAAACGGAATAGAGCTTTGCATTGGGGAGCCTATGTGAAATCCTTATATTCCCAGAAGAGGAGTAAAGAAACAAAACAAAACTGCAAAAGGTTCACTTGTCCGACTGTAGCCTCTAGGCTATAGACTTCCGCTATCTACTTCCGCTATGTTCTTCCTTTAATTCCATAAAAATTAAAATGCAGTGAAGTCTATAAATTGGTTTCTATAAAGACCTAACTATTAACTGAAAAATGACGCTCCTTCCCATTGTTTTCGGTTCCTCCATCCATACATTCATTCCAGGGCATCCCTTAATTTTAGGCTTCAAACATTAGCAGCATTGCGTTTAGGTTCTAGGCTCTAGCCCTTGCACATTCTAGAATTGTCAGATTACTTAAAGATGTGCATTAGGTACTACATATTTTTAGAAACGTTTACTTTCCAGAATGTCAAGAAATATTAATTCTTTTATCAGAAGTACCTACCAGTGAAGTAAAAAACGTTTCTGGGTGAAAGATTGGTTGCTTCATAAAGCATCTCACATAAGCGGTTATTAATTTTTTTCCTCTCAGAATCAGTAGTAGCTTTATAAAGTTCTATTAATTCCTGATAAATTTTTTCTTTTTTTTTCTGTCCGAATATGAATCATATTTTACTTTCCATGTTTCCTGTATACTTCAGAATTCATTGAATGTTGTACTTCTATCCATGTTGGGAATGATGAGAAACTACAATTATCTGACGAAAATATCAAACTGATCTGAAAATAATGATTGACGATGAAATTGTACACTTTGCACGCAGTTTACGAATCTTCAGTCCTGCTATCTGACGATGAACTGCATGTGTGTGGTGTATTTATCTACAGATCTACAGTCTGCAGTTCATGAACTGCCGATCTGGTTGACAATCAAATCGCACAAATTTTCAACATACACACTCAAATTACCTAGACTGTAGATCAAATCGTACGATTTTAACTGTTAATGGGTGGCGGAATTGAAATATATCTGCATTCGGATCTGTAGATAATCTGTAAGTGAATGGGGGGCTTTATTCAGGGCATAACGAAATTATACTATTTTTTTTTAAATAACTACTTTCAGTTACTAACGGAGCAAATTATCTTTGAAAATAGGTTTGAAAGTAGCCTAGGAGTTAATAACTCTTTAAGGGCTACCTATGTGCTATAGGTATAATAGGTTAAATTAAAGAGGAAAGTCCACAGTTCAAAAGGCTTTATAAAAAAAACGTCATGAACCACCTTTTTGTAAAAAAAAAAAGAAAAAAAAAAAAGAAAAAAAAATCAAAGTCAAAAACATGGTACGAAAATCCGAAATTCTTTCATTAGACCAACCACCAGAACTCCTGGCAGGAGAAGAGTGCTAGGGTGGTTGAACAGCGTTGGAGAGGGAAGTTCTGCATGCAACGAAATATTGATTGCGACCGTACTCTCTGTACTTTTTAAGATACAGGGTGTTTTGTGACAGAATATCATAATATCTCCCTAACGGTTGATGTGTACCCCCCATGCCATACAATTTCTTGTTCGTCTAGGTTAGTACTATACCATCTAGACGGAAACACCCTGTATAGTACGTAAAATTCCTGAAATGTTAAGCTCTCTCAGATATAAGGAAAAGAACATTATTTTTGAAAACATGTCATATATGTTTTTGTTTTTCACTGTTTTGTATTTTGTTTGAGCGTGCACAGCACCCCAGTACTTCCATACTCAATGTTTTAATGAATAAAATATATATGGTAGTATGGCACATAATAAAATGAGCTCATTCTAATGTTTTTCAAAACTGTAGTTATAAGTTGTATTATATTATGTTATATTATATTCCCTACATTTTAGATACAAAAACCTATCCCTATTTCTGGAGCAATCCCTTTATTTTATAAAAATATACGTTTAGAATTGGTTGCACAAATTGTTGCCACTGACCCAAGGGAAAAAGGCCTCTAGGAATTTTTTTTACTGTGTAGGCAAACTATGTAGGCAGTTGCCTAGGAGCCTCTCTAGAGGCGAAATGGTATACATGGAGGTCATACGACACCGGACATTACAAACAAAAACACTTTATTGTTCGTGCATACTACAGGGCCAGATTTACAAACAGGCAGAGCAGGGCGGAAAATTTTTCGAGGTAGCAAATTTTGAATTGATGAAGTAAAAGGAACCGAGAACTACTACAAAAACGTGGCTCTGGTTATGAGCAGTGTTGGGCAAAATGCAATCTGATTAATGATTACGATTACAATCTGTAATCATGATTACAGATTGATAATATTAATCAGAAAAGTAATCATTTATGGCGATTAATGATTGATTAATCGTAATCGTAATCATGATTACTTGATTATATTTTTTGATTACAAATTTGCAAAAGGTTTAAAATTGTAGTTAAAAAGAAAACAAACATTATTGTATTTCTATCCCGAAGTCGGTAGTGAATAACTCGCATTGCTTTATTCTACAACAGCTGCATTCTTCAATTAATACATAATTCAACAGTGCTTTGGAGTTTTCTACAATAAAAATTCTTACGATCACAGATTGTTTGTTTTCTTAGAACTAAATATTAAAATCTCTTGAACAGTTTCATTTGTAATAAAAAAAAATGTAATCATGTAATCATGATTACGGTTACATTTTCCTAAGATTACTCGATGTAATCATGATTAATGATTGATGGGTAATCATGATTGATGTGTAATCATGATTGATTTAATCATGATTATTAATCTGATTACAAATGTAGTTGATTACGTCCAACACTGGTTATGAGAAGTGGAGTAAAATGTTTGACTTTCTTATGAAGCTACAACGCTTGTAATCTTAAGATACGAGATTTATACAGGACTTTGGAAAACGAGTTTCTGCACCTGCGAGTTTATTGTCGTCTACTGAGGCTATCCGGGGAAGACAATTATCAGCCCTGGAGTTCTACTAGTAGGTACATCCTGGAAAAAGGCATTTTGGACAGAAAATTCATTGCATCCACTCTCACCTGGGAGATGCACACTGCACATTTACCATGAATTGAATTGGACTCTCTGCCAGAATTGCAAGGCATAATACCTCATCTAAACGTATGCTTACACACAACAAACTGTCCTTTGCATATTATGATTTCGTTACTTATTTGTGATATTTCTAAGTCTACTTGCTTATTTACTAAGGTCGATGTACGTTAAATAAATGAAAAATAACGGTAACATTTTTATTTTATTCAAATATTTAAAAAAGAAGGGTCCTGCCACTGTTAACCATCTATGGGCCCTGGGTATTCATGTCTGGCCCTATTTATCGTATGTCTATAAAAATTTCAATTAAAACTTTCATTCAATTACGTTATAAATACCTAAAATTCCAAATTTTCACTTCAAACATTCACACTTTTCCCTGCAATTATTTAAATCTTCAAATGTTATGCCACAAATTCCATTTAAATTATAGCAAACATAAGTTTCTTCAAATCATGCCATTAAAAAAAAAAAAACAATCTTCGGAAATATTTCCAAACAAAATCTTGATTTATTTTCGATAAAATATAATAAACACAGATTAGGATGAGCTGTGAAGAAATAACGCATTAAATGCATAGAGAGAAAGTGCCCTTTTCTCATAATATCTATATTCTCAAAAAACAAAAAAAAAAAAAAAACCGAACAACCTTAAGTAGATATGCCGGACGAAATCGTTTCAATGCAATATACAAAATCCCAAAATTTATATTTCCTCCAAAATGCAAAAAAAAACAACTAAAAATCAATTAAAATCGGACCATTAGGGACAACCATGGCATCCGGTCAATTAAAATCTTTCGTCATAACAGCGAAAATTCCTCAACAAAGTCTAAAAATTGCGCCTACTTTTGGTATAGTCAGGCATTGAGGACATAGAAATAAATTATGTCGTGTCTCGTCGTTTGTGTCACGCTACAGTTTCGATGATCTTCACCGATGATGATGGAAGGAAAGAGAAAAAAAAAATACTAAAAAAAAAAAAAAAAGAAGACCATTTCACGTCTTAATGCTGTTGATCTACGGCACGACTCAGCGGTTAGTTAATTTGAATATTGGAAAGCTTAAATAATGTCGAATAAATCAGAGTGATATAAAGCATTCAAGATTGAACATCGAAATGGCTGGGGTTCAAGTTATCACTATAGCGATTACAGAAAATCAGTATGTGTGGCGCATTGTGTTTGTGTGTGCAATATAGTTGATGATGGCCTGATATTAAACCTATTATTAGGATTAAAACGATTCCGACTGTGTCTGCAATAATAAAAATCCAATTAAGGTGTATAGCAGAATTATATGTGTGGACCAATCAATAACTAATTAAAACAAAAAAGATACACACATAAACATACACAAGAGACAAGAAATTATAAATTAAAAAAAAGAATAAACTAAAAAAAAAACACAAAAAACTATCTCCGTTCCGCTATCTGTTTGCATATCATCGAATAATCTAACACCGTGGCCTTAAAAGATATGATAATGGTCGTCAAATACAGACCGTTAAAATTCACTTTTTTCCCTTGTCATTCTATCTATTTCGGTTCGATGGGGTCCACCTAATTACCGGCCATTCGTACACAAATTGTTGGGGAAATTTTCATAAATTTCCCATTATTATTACTGAAGAAGAGCGAGCTGCTGCTGAAGAGGAGCTTATTCCTTTAGCATTTGTGCGGCAATTAATTAAATACGATAAATCTCGGCTATGTGTTTTATGTATAGATTTTTGATTTTTTGTTTATTTTTCATAAAACAACAAATTTATTTAAGTCGAACCATAAAAAGCATAGAAAACAAATGACACAATCATAAAAATTATTTTTGAACTAGTTTATGACGCCTGCGCATTAGAGAAAGGTGTGTTTAGTACATTTTCTGTTGAGGGTTAGATTTAGATATGAGACATAAAACTAAAAAAAAAAAAAATATGTTGTTTTTTTGCAAACTGAATTCGATTTATTTGGAGTTGTATGTAAATGTAACGGAGATGAGTGACATGTTTTTTGTTGTATTTTATAGGTAAATTGCGTGTTGAAAGGAATTTCTTCCTTGGGTATACTGTTAGTAGTTTATTATATATACAGGGTGCTCCAAAGGCCGAGATGGTGATACTTCTTTAAAAAAAAAAAAAAAAAACAAGAACAAAATTTAGTTGATAGCGAGAGGGGGAAGGGCAACAGTATCACTTTAGTAGGTCTGGGGAATTAAAAAATTATTTATCATATATTATGAAACACCCTATTTAGATATAAAGTATTAAATTTTCGTAAATATTATCACAAATTTTCCCTCCGCGGTAACGATTTGGCCACACTTTTTCCCTAATTAACTGTTCCACAACTTGACTTGAGGTTACAACACTGCTGTTGGAGGCTCATTTCATGCAAGCGAGCTTCGTTATTTGATCCGTTAGGCTTTTGACCTGCCCGATTACCAGGATGGCATACGAGCAGGTACAAAAATGTTTAAACTTTTATGTGAAGTTTTTCTCCTGGCGTCACACTTGTTACTTATAAGGGGGGCGTGGGGGAGTCTTTATTGTGGTGCAGCGGATTGTTCGAAGAAAGTACCTTTTTATATCCTAGATGAAATCTATAGGATATACTAAGTTTGTCATTCCGTTTGTAACACCTCGAAATAATGATGTTAGGGCAAAATGGATTGGACACCCATTCATAATATTAAAAGTTATTTCGATTTTTGCATGTCCGTCCGTCCGTCCGTCCGTCTGTGCGCACGATAACTCTAGAACGCGTATACTTAAAGAGCTGAAATTTTGTACACGGACTTTAAAAAAAAAGTAAAATTAAATTCGAAAATGAGACAAATCGGGCAACTCCTTCGTGGGGTTGCCATATAAAAATTTCGTTTTCCGCTATATATTTGGACACTGCCTGAGAACGCGTCGACGTAGAGAGCTGAAATTTCGTACATGATGTTTTTACTACATTAGAAAATAAAATGTCAGAAATGGACTAAATCGGGAAACTCCTTCTTGCTTTTGCCTTATAAAAATTTCTGTTTTTTGCGTATACTTTGAAAACGATCAGTCTAAGACATTTTTATTGTACTAAAAACTTCTTCAGAATACCAAATCCTATAAAATTGGTTATAATCATTTTTTCTGTGCGACAAACCGTTCTAGAAATATATGCGAAAAACAACTTCAAAATCAAACTTGAGTAGATCGGTGACCATACGAAATTTAATACGGGCATTCATCTAGGGTATCATAAGAATTGCTCTTAGACCAATAGCTTTTGCTTTTTTACTTGTCTCCTTCTATATTGGTTCTTCGGTTTAAGCAAATCAAAATGTACGGCAAAATAAACAGACTTCTTCCTTGTATTGTCGTTTCTTTTTATCTCGACTTTATGAAATCTAATTCACACAAACTTTTTTACTTTTCATAGAAATCGAAGCAGGCGATTTGAAGCTTCGAGGTCGAGTCCTTCGAAGCATGAACGTTTTTCCGAAGCTTCTGAGTATACGAAGCTTCGAAGCATGAACTTTTTCTGGTGATTGCTCTGTAGTGTTAAGGTTAAATTATAATATTCGCGGTGAATTGAAATAATTTTTGAATAGCTTTAAGAGTGTCGGAGTTTTTCGTTTAATAGACATATTGTAAGTATTTTGGTATATGTATGATTTGAAAAACAGCAAGGCTTAAAGCTTTCAACTCCAATTTCACTCTCTTCTTGGCTTGTCTATAGCTAAAATTTGCCACACATACCTACACATATTGGATGAATATACACTTTTAGAACTTTTTATAATATGAAATCATATGGCTCTAAAAAGGGTGGTTTATCACTTATGGACAGATTTGACAAAATTTCGATATCTGCGGGAGTTTAGAGTCGCTAATTACGAATTTGTAGTCGAAGCTTAGAAATCAAAACGGCGACGGTTCCTAAATGGCAGTCGAATTTTATCATTTATGGTCAGATTTGACTAAAAATCGATATCTGGGGGATTTTGGGGATTAACTTAACTTCATTTCATAATGCGTCATCGAACGTTGTGCGTGACGGACGTATTACTTTGGTTCTCTTATTGCTTGTTTGAGTTTTTCTTTAACTTTTTTGTTATTTTTCTTTTGTTTTGTTGATTTGATAATTATGGCTGGATCTTTGTGCAAAGTGTAACGATGATCTCTTCGGCAAGAGAATACAGTGCGTTTTTTGCAAGAATTGTTATCACAAACGTTGCTTCAAGGTGGATGATAATGCCCTTAAATTGTTGGAAAGTAATAGCAGTATCTGCTGGAAATGTACAACCTGTGCTAACATCTCAATTGATGAGTTGTGTAACAAGGTTTCAATTTGAATTAATGAAATATCATCATTAAAAGCTGCAATGAAATGTGAAAGTTCTGGCTTAAGTGCATTAATTGACT
The DNA here is from genome assembly GCA_963924295.1 of Dioctria rufipes. Taxonomy (NCBI): domain Eukaryota; kingdom Metazoa; phylum Arthropoda; class Insecta; order Diptera; family Asilidae; genus Dioctria; species Dioctria rufipes. The sequence continues at coordinate 32,333,243 of OZ002744.1, read as the reverse complement.
CAACCTCAATGGTGCCGACTGTACATTCAAAGCGGTCTGTTAATTCTTCTAAAACCGGCAATAAGTCATCTAATATTGTGACTGTGGCAGAGTCTGTAACGGCGGATATTGCAGCTGGTGTGAGTTCTTTGTCTGTGGGTGGTACGCATGCTTCGTCTTTGTCATCAGATGATCCAGTCACAATTGCGGAAAACGAAGATAAATATAAACAAAAACAAAATAGTTACGATTGGATTGTTGTAGGTGATAAAAGGCGCCGAAGCCAAAAAATTATTGGTTCAGCCTATTCATCAAGTCATTTATCTGTTGTGAATAACACTATATTTCTCCACATCTCACGTCTTCATCCCGATACAACGGAGGAAAAATTGATGAATTATGTTTCTGCTAGAACGGAGATTTCACTGTCTACATTAACTTGCAAACGTTTAATAACAAAAAAAGGCTTTGACATATCATCTATGAGATTTGTTACTTTTAAGCTGGGAGTTCCTGAGTATTTATATTCAAAAATTCTTAAGCCTGAGATTTGACCTGCTGGAGTATATGTAAAGAAATTTTTAAATTATTCAAAAAACGCGGGAGATCTTGTTCCCCCAGTGCATGCGAATCTTTAATTCAGACCGTTTCTTCTTCTAATAATATCATCAACTCTAAAGGATTGTCAATATATTATCAGAACATAAGAGGTTTGAGGACTAAAGTTAATCATTTCTATCTTTCTGTAATTGAAAATGACTATGACGTCATTGTTACAACAGAAACTTGGCTTGTGGAATCAATTCTTTCTAGTGAATTATTTGACGAATCAAAATATAATGTTTATAGAAAAGATCGATGCCCTTTGGTGACAGGCCTTTCTAGAGGAGGTGTTGTAATGATTGCGGTTAAATCTTGTATTTCTAATGATAAAATTTCTTTAAATGATAAAAGAGGTGAAACTGAACAGCTATGCGTCCGAATATCTAAATCAGAACCCAATGATCAATATCTTATTATACAGGGGTGGCGAGCTAATTAGCACACCTAACGATATAATTTATTTATAAGGAACTGAACTGTCTTCCTGGTGTACTTAGGGTCCAGTTCCTTGTTTGGCGGACGTCGCACGTAAGTTCGTCCATCAGGTCCACTCAGATTAAATTTGGATTCATCACTCCAGATGACCGAATTCCAAAATGATTGACATTTGCACCGATAGCTTCTAGCGAAAGCTATTCGTTTTCTTCGATTACCTTGTGTAACCTTTGGTTTCTTGAGACTCTGACATCCTCGGAGATTATGTTCGAGTAATCGCTGTCTGACAGTCCTGGCAGAGATATTAACGCCATAATTTTCTTCCATTTGGGCTCTTATTTCCACTGAAGTGTCGAAAGGCTCTCTAAGATCATGCCTGATTATCAGACTGTCCTCCCGATTGGAAGTTTTTCTCGGCCTAGATCGTCTCAGATTCTCAAAAGTTCCATGATTTTGGTAGTGTTTGAGAGCATTTTGCACTTTTTTCCTCGAACAGCCCATGGTTCTGGCGATTTTACTGATGTTTTGTTCCTTTTGGAACAAATTCCAAATTAGCCTCCTTTCTTCCTTAGTAGAACTTTTTTTTTGGCCCATAACTATTCTGAATCCGAAAATTCAATTGTTTCCGTAAGACGTAATTAAGCAATATGAATGACACATCTTTCAAAACCTATTACAGTTAAAAACTGATGAGTGAGTCATTTTATGGAAGAAGACAATATATTGCATATGCATAGGGGTGTGCTAATTAGCTCGCCAGGGCTGTATGTGTCAGCTACATTCCACCCTCTTCACAGGTGGATATACTTACACTAATAATATAAATAATTTATTGGAGTTATCTTTCTGTAATAAAAATGATTACTTTTGCTATTTTGGAGATTTCAACTTGAACAACGTTCAGTGGATCTGGGATAATGATGAAAAGATGCTCATACCAAAAAATGTGTCAACAGAATCTGAAAGGATAAATTGATAAATTATTAGGTGCGGACCTTATGTAAGCAAATCATATATCTAATATGTTTGGGAAATTCTTAGATTTAGTGTTTCTAAACAGTGATATTTTATGTAGAGTTATTGAAATCGATTATCATTTATGTCCAAATGATTTACACCATAAAGCTATTATAGTTGATATATCATTTTATGACTTGGCTTCTCAACTTGATAAACCGTCGAGTGTTGTTTTTAATTTTAATGGAGCAGATTTTGTCAATTTCAATGATACTTTTTTAACATAGATTGGTCCTTTATAGATAGTTTTAACCTTACATGAAGCATATAGCAAGTTACTTGACGTGTTAAGAGAAGGAATGAATAGATTTATTCCTTCAAAACATTTACAAAGAACGAATCATCCTAAATGGTTCAATAGAGGTCTATAAAGACTTAAGAATGCCAAATCAAAGGCACATAAAAAATTCAAATTGTCTGAAAGTCCAGAAGATTGACCAACTAACTTCCAAAGATTACGAAGAGAATATGAATTTTTCCATAGGTTTTTGTATTGGCAATATATTTGGTCTGTAGAGTCTGGTATAAAATCTAATCGTAATACATTTTGGTCTTTTATAAACTCGAAACGAAAAACATCGGGCTTTCCTAAAGTTTTGCATTATAACAATAATAAATCTTTTGACCTTCAGAGCAGCTGTAAACTTTTTGCAGATTATTTTGAATCTATATATGATAATACTACTTATGGCTCTTTCAATAATGCTACCCACTCTTTTGAAGGTAATTCATTAGAAATCGGCCGCATTTTGCTTGATGATGCTGATGTACTTAATGCTCTGAAGGAATTTGCTCATCTTTACTTCTTAATTGCGCTAATTCTTTGTCTTACGGTCTAATCAAGATTTTTAATTTATCTCTGAGTACTGGTCAATTTTTAGATGAATGGAAAGTTTCTTACATAACTCCAATACATAAGTCTGGACCTAAAAACCTGGTATCCAATTATCGCGGAGTACCCATTATGAATAATATTCCGAAAGTGTTACGTTCCTTGGTTAATTTGAAATTATTCTTTTTAGTTAAAGAAATTATAGCGCCACAGCAACACGGTTTCGTTTCTGGCAGATCATATACATCTAATTTAGCCATATTCTCGAATTACACTTTAAATGAAATAGAAGATGGTAATCAGGTTGATGCAGTTTACACTGATTTTACCAAGGCATTTGACAGGGTTTGTTTATCGGTGTTGATTTTCAAATTTGGGTTGCTTGGTTTTCATTCATCTATGCTTGACTGGATTTCCTCATATTTAAGCGATCGAAAACAATATGTCAAAATTGGTCACCTTAAATCTAGAATAATCAATGTCAACTCAGGTGTTCCTCAGGGTAGCCATTTGGGCCCTTTACTATTTGTATTATTTATTAATGATGTAGTTAATCATATTCATTTTTCCAACTTGCTAATTTTTGCTGATAATCTTAAACTTTATACTAGAATAACGTCTACAAATGATTTTATACTGCTTCAAAGTGACATTGATAATTTTTTTGTTTGTTGTGCTAATAATAAACTTGATCTTAATATTTCAAAATGTAAGTTCGTGTCTTTCAATCGGAAGTTAAATCCAGTCATATTTAATTATAAAATCAATAATAATCCTCTTCGGAGAGTAAGTGAGGTGAAGGATTTGGGGATTACATTTGATAGAAAATTATCTTTTGTACCCCACATTGAAAGGATTGTTTCTAGAGCAAACAGAAACCTGGGGTTCTTAAAACGGAATTCTAAGGAATTTAGTAATTTGGGTACCTTGAAAGTCCTTTATTTTTCTTTAATGAGGTCTGTACTTGAGTATGTATCCGTTATTTGGTGTCTGTTTTATGGTAGTCATATAGACCGAAGTGAGTCTGTTCAGAGATCATTTTCTAAATTTGCTTTATTTAGATCTCATTTTCGAACTAATACTATACTCCTCAGTATCGTACAAGATGCCTGCTTTTGGGTATGTTGACTTTAGAACATAGAAGACAAGTAAGCTGTGCACTTTTTATTAAAGATATTCTCTCATATAAAATAAAGTGCCCCCAGCTCTTGTCATTAATTTTTATATACTCTCCAGAGAGACTTATACGTCCGAGGAACTTGCTTTATGAATCACATCATAGAACTAATTATGGTAGTTACGAAGTAATCTCAAATTGTATTTCTCAATTTAATTCCTTGTATCATCTTGTTGATTTGACAATGTCTAGTGCAACTTTCAAAAAAGTCATCTATGAGTATTATAACTCTTGAATTATGTCTGCATATTTTATACTCAATTTTTTTTCTCTTCCTTTTATTTTTACACTGTTATTATTATTTTTAAAGTATTTGTCACTTGCTAAGATATTAGTTAAGTACATGAAATGTCTGAAGATTTATTCCTCTGTAGACTAGAAATAAATAAATAAATAGTTATAAACCAGTGGCCGAAGGGTTACACGTAAGCCGGAAAAAGTCCTACAACCAGATTAAAAATTTTGATTTGAGTTATAAAATTTAAAATACACATTATTCAATTTTAAAGCCAAATTTAATTAATTTTCAATTAAATTATAAATTTGGAAACATTTTTTACAATTTCTTTTAATATTTATTAATTCTGTTGGACGTGCCCCTGAATTACTCCAAAGGTTGATATATCGCTAAACAAATAACTGCGCTATCCAACATTGTGGCAAAATTCGTACATTTAAATTCGCTCGAATTTTTATCTTTTTTATCATACTTCGGTACTTCATTGGTAAAATGTTCTTGCTTCGAAGAGTTCCAATCCCTAGACGATTTCTGAAGTCGAATGCTTCAAAAAAACTAATTTTTCCTATAGTAGGTACCTACAATTTGCAACCCCAAAAATTCCATATATCGATTATAAGTGGAATTGAGCAATAAATGACAAAATTTTTCAAACATTTTGGTGTCACCATCTTTAAATTCTAAGGTTTGACCAAATATTCATAGACCGTGACCATGACAATCGTAAGATATAGATTTTGAGTTGAATCTAGCTATAATGACTAAATTCGGCAGCCATCTTGTATGCCAAATACAGAACCCATATACTGCCCTGCCTCGCCTCGTGACTTCATTGAATTTTCCTATGCTCTTAATGAACGGTTGTAACTTCTGGTGATGGATATTTTTCAGGATAATTATCAAATTGAAAAATGTTTATCATGCAAGTAGCATAGGAAGTATTCGGTCGTCTAGCACACTTTCTCTATGTAACGTCAACTACAGTTTTGCATTATCTTCTCCCGATAGGAACTCTAAGGATTTGGAGGAAATCGAATCCATCCAATACATCATTGTGTGGTGCTCCGCTTTGATGAATAAAAGAGGCTATTAGGTAGCTACTTTTCAAGTCTGTGGGTGCTGCAAAGCAAAAAGTTTCATCAGATGCATCCTGAGTTTCCTAATGGAAGCAGAATGGATATAGGGCGAATTTAAAGTTTACCACATGTGAACAACTGGCACTATGGACCCACTGGTAGTCTAAATGAAGCAGCTTAGGCACTTTTAGAGGCATCCCTCTTACCTAACCTAACCATCTCCTCCCGATCTCCAAAAACAAATTGAGGTCCTTAGGAGTACCTACACATGTCTGTAAATTCAGCTAACCTTGTTCGATTAGATTTTCAAACTTCAAAGGGATATTATGATTTCGATCGTTTTCTTTAGGAACAATAGAAAGAGAGGGAAATATAACTTTCCTGTCATTTTTCTTTATATCAAACTTAATCCATTTTTATTATATCCATATCAGACCCGACAGATTAAAATTTTTATTTAAATCTATTTCAGTAATTTTTTTTTTTGAAACTCAAATAGATTTTGTGATTCATTTGAATTCCACTACAGGACAAAACTTTGTAGAGCATGCTTCTATTTGATCCACATTATGTAGTTTTCCCTCCCTTGATTGGCTGTAAATTATATTTAACAAAGCCAGATCCAAATAAAAATAAGAAAAAAAAAAACATCATCAGTTTTGAAACATGCTGTGATTTATTTTGACAGGTCAATCCATCCAAGAGTTGCACGCATAAAAATTCTTTTAAGTTGCACAAAACAAGTTACTTAAAAACTCATAAAAGACGAGGTATATAGTAAGTAGTTTCTCGGCTTCCTATACCCTTTTCACTGTGATACCAACAACAAAAATACGTCAAGAGTCTCAAAAAATTGAATTGAAATCACGCACGACCAACTCACTGGTTTTGGAGCGTGTATGGGGAAGGAGAAGTGTGTTTGTTTGGCGAAACAATATAAAAATGCATAAAACTGGCGTGAATGAGTATAAATTACAATTTTACTACTACTTTTCCTCCCCCTCATCTGATGGAAGACGACTCCTCATGATCATAATAATTTTGAGCTCATCATCTTGAAGGCGATAATGTGAGAGTCTCGGGATTTTTGTTTTTTCGTAAATAAATGGGACCATGAACCTTTTGCGTCCTGTGTATGTGTTTTTAATTTTTACAGGTAGATAAGTAAGTAAGTAAGTAAGTAAGTAGGTAGGTAGGTAGGAAGGAAGTAAGGAAGGTTTCTATACTTACATATAACTACTTAACGCTCGCTCATAAAATCAGCAGGTATCATGATGCACAAAACAGCTGACAGTTTCAAGGCTTATTTATCTCTTGTTATTGACATTTTGTTTACTGTTGTCATACAACGGACCGTTAAACAGTTTTTTTTATGGAGGTCTTATGTCAAAGATGTGGGATTGGTTTTTGCTGTTGTTTTTCTTCTGGAAATGTATAAAAATAATAATAAGAAAGTATAAAAATTACACTGTAAACCGCTCATCATCACCATTCACAGAAACGGCATACCCCTAACTTGTTGGTATTATAGCTTCAATGAACTGCCACGAACTCTTCAGCTCGGGTGCATGTATAGAACGCGAGATTCTATACAAACTGAAATGGAAGGATTTATTATCATAATCTGGATGAAATGATGTCATTTCAGGGAAAATTAATAAATTCGATTGCAATTTTCTGGTTGGCAAATGTTGTGGGCGGTTGGATGGACAGGTTCTTATCGAGGACGACAAGCTTATACTTCTTTAAATTGGTAGGAGACATATATAGGTGCGTTACGTGCATCATGGATAAGAATGTGATAAATTGTTATAATTTGTAGGTATAAGATTACTTGCTTCTGTGCCTCATCGTTTCATTATTTATATGACTTTTATTAGTGCTTATCAGGTGATTTTTATCTATTCAGCCAAGAATTATCATGTATTTGTTGTCATTGGTTTGGTTCATGGAGAATGATGTTATAGTAGGTATCAAATTTCCGCTAAAGGATATTGAATCGCAATATGAACTTGAGGGCGGTTTATGTGTTCAAAATTTTCATGGGTCTTCTGAATTTACAATTAGTATAGGCTTCAAGGACTTCAATTGCTTTCAAGATGGATTAACCCTTAAATTACATATTTATCGATGAATTGTACTTATACATAGTCCTCCTACTTTGGGCTAGTGAAAATGTTTAATGCTAATCTTTGGAAATTTGTGGCAATCGTTGAAATAAGTAAAGTAAAATGATCCTTCACTATAAAAAGTAACAGTGTAAAGTCGCCATTTGAAGTAGTGTAAATTTAGTCCCAATTTGGTTTATAAAGTTTTGTCAAGTCTAATTTTAAATCATTAAAACTCTTGTGGGCACAGGGGCTGTTGGCGTGTACTGAACTCCAGAGACTCTAGTAGCAAGAGTCTTACAGATTGCTGGGCAAATGTAGTATCTTTCAGGAAGTGCTCATAACGATTTACAAGGCGGCAATGTTGGCATCCGCACGACATACATATCTGCATATACACTGACAGCCAGGTAGTCATCAAGGCGCTGGCTGCTCTGCTGGATAAATAAAAATTGGTCCAATTATGTTAGACCAGCCTTGGGGAATTGACTACATGGCACAAGATGACTCTATGCTGGGTACCTGGCCACGGATATCCCAGACAGCGAGATGGCTTATGAGTTGGCCAAAAAGAGCTATGAAATGAATAACTCCGCAGCGATAGCTTATGAGAAGATTCCGATCGGATCTTTAAAAGAGAAGATCATCAAGGTTGTCGATCAATAGGGAAACCTGCCGTATCGCAAGGCAATTGTGACCTGCATATGACAGAAAGGGGGCAATTCCATGTAGAATTTGATACGAATTCGCGAGTACTTCTACATTTTTGCCATCCAGTGAAGAGCGTTCGATAGACGGATTTTTATGATTCGAATTGGTTTAGTAAAGTTTTCGTCAACAAATATCCACTGCAGTTCAAACGGGAATTGCCCCTTTACTGAAACCGAAAAGTGTTTCAGCCGCAGAATTTCCACCTTCAGTTGTTGCTAAACAATTGATTTTCCTATCTCTATCATCATTCCAATACAGGGGGGAGAATTGTCGTTAAGGTAAACAACATCAAATCGAACCTTAACAATTCTATCAGCTGTTCCATATCATGTCATGTCAGTACTATACATTGAACCATAGGGAACCTCAAATTCATTCCTACCATTCCGCTCGACACCTAGTTCGTCCCAACTGAACCTTGAAAGCCGATTTTATAAAGGACAACCCACACGTATTATCACGAAGCACGAGCCTTTGCTGGACTTGTGCTTAGACATAGAATCACAATGATGTTGCAAATGCATCACTCTGATCTATCTCAAGTAGGAAGTAAATGTTATTCACCCGAGGTAAACAGAAATGCGGGGATGCCAATAATCCTGAAAATGCACGGTTTCGATATGAATTAAATGAGAATTGGAGGTAAAACAAATAAATTTTGACAGATAAGGAACAGAAAAGTCAGTAAACAATTTTAGTATGATTAAACATTAACTTTGACAAATATATAGAAAACAAAAGTCAACACCATTAAATCGGTTTGACATTTAGTGAAGTTTGAAATACACCAATCTGCCAAATATAGAAGGAATAACCAATCAATCAGTTTGACGTTTATCTAACCTTAAACTACACTGGTTTAGCAAATATCGAGAAATAGAAGGTAACAGTTGATGAGCTAATGTGAGCCTTAATTGAACTTACTCACCAATGAGAGGTTAGCATGTATGGGAAATAGAGACAATAGATATTTGTGACGTTTAGTAAAGCTAAAATTAATACAAAATTACAATGAGATTTAGATGAAAGTTTGTAAAAATTAAAATGAATTTCTAAAAGAAATGTCAAATAGAATTAGATAAGAGTTTGTAAAAGAATAAAATGAACTTTTAAGCGAGCACTAGTAGAATGAGGCCTTAACAGATGATAACTCTGAAAGGTAGATGTCGCTAGATAAGATTATATTAGATTAAAAATAGAGTCAGAATAGACGAATTGAGAGAAAAAAGCCGGGATACTATGAGTTGTTGTAAAACGGTCTAGAGCATTGATTCCCAACCTTTTGTGGCCCATTTCTCCATTCTGGAGGTTGACTAACACCTATCGCCCCCTTTTCATTTTCATTGTATGCCCAATTTTAATTTGAAGTAAAGTGTAAATAATAAAACAGTTTTATTATTTTAATCAATTTTATTACCGTATATAGAAGCAACCAAATCAGTTTTATTCGGTTACTCTTAAATACAATAGAAAAAAGTTTAAAATGTACATTTTTTACATATTTTTTGTAAGTACAAAGATGTGAAATAATCCAATTCGGAACTTGTAACTTGGGCAAATATTCAAATCTTGTTTCCATGTCAATTTTTAACTGGTCAAGGTGATCAGTAAAAATTATGATATTGTTTTCTGGGAGTTTAAGAGTCTCGTTATCTGACACTGAACACTTTTTAAGGATCGCAACTGAATCACCTCTTTATGGGCAATATTCACCTTGGCGACAAATAATGAAATAATTCCTTTAGCCTTGATAAGGTTCTTCTTGTTTCTTTGATTTTGTTCATTTTTTGTAAAATATCTGTAAGGGGTACGAAAGCTCCAACTTGCGTTGCTTCAAATTCTCACTTAAAACAGGATCAGACGTGTCGAGAAACTCGGTAACCGTGTCAAATAATTCGAAGAAATGGCGCAAACAGTTTCCTTTGGAAAGCCACCTCACGGCCGTAAGTAGAAGCAACCGTTCGAATTTCTCATCATTTTCATGGCAAAGTTATCGGAACAGACAGTTATTGGGGGAATTGGCTTTGATCTTGTTGACACTAGTAATAATCAGTTGTAGGGTTTCATGCAGGACACCACTCAATTTTTTCGTAGCTACGTACTGACAATGAATAACACAGTTAATAGTGATGACCTCTGGCACTTCTTTCTTAAGGTGGGCTAGAAACCCAGCATGACGACCTGACATGGCAAGAGCACCGTTTGTAGCGCAAGCGCTCACTCTTGTTAGGGGAATCTCTTTTTCCTCAAAATAATCTTGCACGATCCCTTCGTATCAGTGATCAAAGTTCTAGCAAAGAACATTTCCTCGGTAATAATTTCCTTTTGTTCATTGATAAACCTCGCATAAGCTAATAAAATTGCTTTGTTATCATTCACAGTTGATTCATCAATCTGCAATGCAAATTTACTTTTTTTTTTTTCAACAAATTGGTGAGTTTGAATTCAATGTCCGATTTCGTCAATTCGGCTGGAAACAGTATTGTTACTCAAAGGAACCGATTGATTTATCTTATTACTAGGGCCCTCGTCGTCTAGCATGGTAGCGGGTAAAACAACAATTTCGCCAACTGTATGAGGCTTACCACATTTAGCGATCAATAAAGACACCTCGTAAGAAGCGAGAGGACTTTTGTTAAAATCGGTTGCTCGTTTGGGGGCTTAGTCACCAGTCAGCCGCGCTGAGCAAAAACTAGTGGGGACTGTGGAGAGGGGTGAGTGCAGCGAATTCGCCGACTGAGAATAGCTAGTGAATCTTGCTAAACGGCAACTTCTACTGCACAGTGCTATTTGAATTTTCCCCCCTTTGAATACTCATCGCCCCCAAATCGCCCACCACTTATTTATTGCGCCCCCCCCCCTGATAACCCTAATCGCCTAATTGCGGGCGATCGCCCCCAGGTTGGGAACCTCTGGTCTAGAGCTAAAGAATAAAATGTTGTAAGGAAGTAAAAGTAAAAAAAAAAAGAATTAATGAAATTTTAAAAGATAAAAAAATAAAGGAGAATAAAAGGAAAAATAATAGTTTCTTTATTGCGGCACCCCCCCCCCCTGATAACCCTAATGGCCTAATTGCGGGCGATCGCCCCCAGGTTGGGAACCTCTGGTCTAGAGCTAAAGAACAAAAAGTTGTAAAAGTAAAAAAAAAAAAAGAAGAATTAATGAAATTTTAAAAGATAAAAAAATAAAGGAAAAGAAAAGGAAAAATAATAGTTTCTTTGACGAGCAGACTGATTAATTTGCATTACAATTTTCAATCCCCAACTAACAGAAATTTTATGTCGCCGTTGCGGTACTCCCAGGTGCCAACCAGGGGCTAAGATAAGGTAAAGTGTTTTGTTTACATTAGAGGATCCACCGGCCCCAGCCGAAGTGCAAACGGGCGCACATTACGTTGAAATCGCTCGGCCAGCACGAAAAGCGAAATAATTGCTGTAACAAAACTCGGATAATTGTAAATATATAGTCCAAGGGATACTTCGCGCAAAGAGCCTCCAGATTAATTCTATAGAGATTCCTGTATAAAATACATTTTTTGGCGAAATTGCACTCAATTTTGAAATTAACAGTCGCTTCATTTGATTAATATCCTCCTCTACCTATATCTCTTCATCCGTAGATACCTCATCAAGTAGAACCCTTCGGGCCTTGGCGTATACATATGTATATAAAAAAATAAAAAAAAAAATATAATGTCATCATATTCCATGATCTAAAAAAGGTTCCATTTGATTTTAATCGAATTTCAAATTTAAAAAATTTTAATGTGGAGAATACTAAGTTTCCACATGCATAAAGTATAAGGGCGAAAAGTGCTTTTTGACATTAAAAACACCCAGAAAAAAATTCAACCCTCCAAATAATAATAATAATCTGCCGTTATCATATTTCGACAAGTATAAGTATCACCAAAAATAATTAACATAAATCGTTTTGTTTTTTTTTCTTATAAAGTAACTGCTCCTAAACGATTCAGGCAACTGGGCAATAAGGAAATGGTGCACATAGCATTTAAGAGTCCGAAAATAATATAGAAACAACAAAAGATTTCCTAGCGTTTACCTACTTACCTATGCGCCATCTACTACGAAAAACTCCAGTAGAATGCTAAAATCTTAGTTTTCTCTATATATCCGGGGGAAAAAAAAAGGACAAGAAAAAAAAATATCAAGACGTAAACTGAGAATTTGGATTAGATTATGTGCGTGCACCCATCATTCCATTTGACGACCTCTAACTTTTTTTTTTCCATCCATTGACTGCTTCCTTCCTGTTTGTGAATCTGTATTAGGAGAGGGTAGGTAGGATGTATAGAAAAAGTGGGAGTATATATTGAAATCGTTCATTCAAAAAAAATAAAAGCAAAAAAGAACGGAAATGAAATCTTCAGCGACCAACACTTCTTGTAGGCCGTTAAACAGCTTGAAAGCGGCCATTTCATCAATTCTAATGGTCGAGATCAATTTCATTAATCCTTGGAACCAGATGGATGGTGATCAAAAAGGAGAATGTAAATGGCCCTCGAAAGTAGCACCCCCTACAGAGTGCCTTGTATATTTGAGGTATATATGTACATGTATAGGAGTATTTTTTATTTTTTCTTCTTGGTTTAATGCGGAAAGAGTTTGCGATTTTTGGATGGGGGATGGTGGTGGCGGCAGAACAGCACATAGAATTTGTTGAAGCGCGTGCTATTACTAAAAAGCAACAAGGCGGCGAGAAAATAAGGATAAAAAAGCAGAAAAAAAAATGAAAATGAAAATAAAATCAAGGAAAGGCAAAGGGCAGTCATAAAATTTTATCATATTCTCCATGTGTATACCCTTTTAGAAGAACTGAAGTATTTTTTTTAATACATTTACACACCGGATGTATACAGATACAGGGGAGAAAAATCTCAGAAGATGAAATACAAATGTTAGATTGTATAAGGGTATCCACCAAATCAACTGGTTTGTTTGTTAGTCTTTAATATTCAAAATAATATTAGGTAAGAGAAAAAGTAAGTCCCTTTTTTTTTTGTAAAAGCAGCTCTTTATTTATAAAATATATCTTTTTTGAACATCATTGAAATTATGCTCCATCGGAAGCTTCGACGTTTGCTCATCTCATCCGGCAACTTGCGGACACCAACCTAGTGGCGGATCCAGGATTCTGTTGAGGGGGGCCCCGAAATTATGGTTTAAAAATGGTGTATATGCTAAAAACTGAACAAAAGTTTGAAGAGACTCGCCACCACTGGAAAATGTCAAATGCACAAAATTTATCATTTAAAAAATACGAGTCGAACAGATTAGCAAGTGGCAACCACTTGCAATGAAGAAAGTTGCTCAACATTCTTTGCCACTCCAAAAAATCAAAGGAGATGTTAGATTTTTCATTTCATTTCATCCCTTTTAGTTAGTAAAACCGGGGAAACGCACTTTATTCAAATTCACGAATCATCATAAATTGTGCCTTTGCAAAATACAGGAATTAAAAATTTACATTTATTTAAAATAGCAGTCACAGAATAAATGCAATACATACATTGTACGTATATAACTTCGTCAGCAAGTTAAGAAAGTGTGACTTCTTTTGTTTTTTTTATTATTAAGCCAAGCTCAGGAGACATCCTATGAACTATGATGCAAAGCACAGCATGGCAAGAAGGTGATAAAAAAAGGAATCGGGGAACGTGAGGAAGGTGGCAAAGGTGTTGATGTATGTCACCCTTAAAATTTCGCATATTGTATGCTGGAGGAAATACAGAAGATTGGAGACTGTTCCACGTTCGCACATGACCGAAAATATTTTGAAGGGTAAAAAGTTGTGCGCGGCTTGCAGTAGGAGTAAGTCCATATGACAAGTATTTGCCACATCTCCAATGAACTGAACGCCCTCTTTTTGACAATATCCAACGAAACTAAGGCTCTGCGATCAGCCCTGGCCTACATATGGAAATTGTATTCCATTCTAGGTCTGATGTAGGACATGTAGAGGAGCGCTAGAATCGATGGGCTGAAATATTTCTTACACCTTTTCAGAAATCCAAGATATTTCGATGCTTATTTGGTAACAAAGAAGTTGTGATCTGTTCAGCTGAACCTCCTGCAATTATTAATGACAGGAATGCATAAAGACGATGTATCGTCAAGAAGTGCTCCATCAAAAGAAACGGGAGTGGAAAAATTATCATCTTGTTTTAAAGAGATGTGACAGCTTTGGAGCTTAGATGTATTGAATTCGATGCGATTCGGTTCACTCCAAGCGAGGATATTCTCGAGGTGGTTCAAGGATCTAATCATGCAATCTAGTTTAACAGATGTGACATTTCCTCTGCAGTCCCCCAGGGTGTCAATGGAGTAAGCGAAACCAATGGTACTGTCATCGGCAAAACAATGGATGGGATTGAATGTAAGGGAAAGCAGATCATTGATGAAAATTGAGAAGAGAGATGGAGAGATAACAGAGCCCTGAGGCACCCCGGAATTTATTGGCTGAGATTGAGATGTCACGCTATCTAATATAATCCGTATTAAGCAACCAGATAAAATACTTTACATTCATAAAAGAGGAGGACGAAAGAGGCCAAGTGCTTTAAGTTTAGCTAAAAGGGCTGGACGCGAGACACTATGATAGGCCTTTGATATATCTAGGGCAACAATTTTCGACTCATCAAAATTGTAAAGACTATGGTTTCAACATTCCATAAGAAAAGTCAGGAAAAGAAAAGCCACATTGACGAGCGTTGAGGGTTTGATTAGTTTCTAGATACTTGGGTTAATGATAGATTCAAAAACTTTTTAAAGAATCGAAGTGATTGTAATCGATCGATAATTTGAGGGATCACTACCCTTTCCTTTCTTGGTAATAGACTGAACGTGAGGTACTTTCCAAGCAATTGGAAATTTTTCTGTCGAATTAGACAAGTAGAATAGTTTTCGCAGAGCTTTAGCCAAGAATAAGACACATCTTTTATTCAACGGGGACTTGAAACTATCAGGATCTGGAGCTATGGAGACGTTGATCTCCTTAAGGACTTTGACCATATCTCTCGCACGGATGTATATTGGCTCTTGTACACATCCACAAAGGAGATGTAAAGTGGGTGGAAAAGGATAATTTGAAGTGAATCTAACAGTCAAAATATTAGTTTTATTCACAACATTGTAAAGTAGTGAAGGAATAAAGGAACTGCTGAAGTTGCTCCTGATGGTTTTGACCAGGGACCAGAAGTCTTTGCTGCCTTTGTGTCTTGCCAAGATTTTAACATTTTAGTGAAAAAGAAATTTTTCGCTTTGGATAGTGTTTCAGTTTTGGACATGAATGCAATTGATAGGTGTGAAAAGCAGACTATTGCGCTTTTATTGCTTGGTTGTACTTATCGTTAAATCAAAAGCGATTTTGGTGTTGTTAAAATCTGCTGTGTAAATATCGAATGTATTCACGCATGTCCAAGACTTAGAATTGTACTAAATTCAAATGTGCATTCATCAACATCCCTTGAAGAAAAACAGACCGACCAAACAAATTCTCTAGGATACTCATTGATCCTTTCCCAATTTGCAGATTTATTTCGCTTTTATGTAACCTTTGGGCTAAGTATTCTATAAAAATAAATAACAAAAAAAAAAGTTATTTAAAAATTAATGACATCTTCGCCGTTCTGTAGTTTCGCTGAAAATCTCCAATTACGAGTTATCGTTGTTTCTTTAAATGTTTGTTTTGCCACGCCGCGCCGATAATGTTCTAAGAAGCCGTCTTTATATGGAAGGCTTATCAAAAATCCTTTGGCAGCTATTTTCAATTAAAACAAACCTTCCATCGCGTTAACATGGATAGGCTCTGTCTTGTTTCACATACCCCAAGCGAAGCGATGCTCATGTTCAGGTATCCGCGTTTCCTGTTATCTCTATAGGCTTCAAAAACCATGACCAAAGACCAAAGTTCTAGCTAGGGCCTGCGTTCCTATTGAACGCTTCCAGAAATTGTTACGTTTTTTACAAAAGGTGCAGTAGAATAGATGTGAATCATTTTGTTAGGAAAAATTCAGAAGATCTATACTGCAATTTTTTTCAGCGGTCTTCACGGGGGGGGGGGCGCCTCCCGTGCCCCCTAGCTGGATCCGTCCCTGCTCCAACTCTAAAGAATTGCTCGTCCGTGGAGACGATCTAATTATTGAGCCAAATTTGGATACTTTCAAACAAAAAAAAAAGTTCTTCACTGCATTGCCCGACCAGTACGGTGAGTGCTGTAATTCTTCCCAGTTCAGCCCTTTTAAGTATTTTTGCACTGATTGAGCTATATCAGGTCTTGCATTGTCATGTAAAAGTATTATCGTGTCGATTATCCCATTCTGGTCATTTTCTTCAATAGCTCGCTTTCAACGCATTAGTTGTCGGCTGGAGATAGTACCAGTAACGGTTTCAGCAACTCATTATAAATAACACCTTTCATATTGCATCATTTATAGAGCATAACTTTGTCACTATGAATATCCCGCTTTGTCTGCGATGGACCAAGTTTACCAGGATTAATCCAATATTTGTTGCACTTAGAATCCACTTTTCATCCCCGGTAACAAACGTGTGTAAAATCCCTTTTCTTGATTGCCGTAGCAGCAACATTTCGCAAATAATTTTTCGGTTTTCTTCTTGCCTTTCGGTTAGATCATGGGGTACCCAATTTTCTTATTTCTGGATGAGTCCCATTGCTTGCAAACTGTTTTCTCGCAGTTGATCTGTCAACATTTAATGCTCCTGCCAATTCGTCTTGAGTTTGACATGGATCTTCGTCGTGTAACTTTTCCAGTTGTTCATCAGTAAACTTTTTCGATCATCCTTCACGTTCAGCATCGTTAACATCGAAAACTCCATCTTTAAACTGTTTAAATCATCTTCTGAGCATCGTATCCGAAAAAGCATGTTCACCGTATGCTTCTACTAGCAAATGAGGACTGTCAGTAGCAGATTTCTTTAAATTATAGAAGTATAAAAACCAACACTTCCCGTAAATGTCGATTATTTGGTACAAAATTTTTCCATGTTCATGATCGAGATATAATGAATTCTGACACTGACATTAGATCTGTCAAATATATGTCAAACCGGTTCAAATGTAATTTATTGCTATTTAGGTATTTTATATATGCTACCCAGGCTTTTATTATTTTCTACTACTTAACTTGAACTACTAAAAGAAGACTGAATTTTAGTATATAAAATAATCTCTTTATTACTTTCTTAGCGCGATTACAAATATGACTCTTGATTAAAACTCGAAGCGGAACAAAAGTGAATTTCGTAAGATTTACATCATCCTAACTTTGACAGAAATTGGTTCTGTTGATATCAGCGCCTCTTGTGGTAAGACGAGTAAATTAACATTTTGGGCTGCCACAGCTACTCCCTTCCCCGTAAATTGCCCGGCTTTCTATGGTGACGATGAAACTTAGATCGCTGACAAGCGATGCAGTTGCGACACCATTCCAGTATATCTATTTTAATGCTAGGACAGATGTATCTCTTCCGAAATTGGTGAGATGTTGTTGTTGCTGTTTGCTGCTTATTGCTTGTTGCTTGTTGCATGTTGCTTATTTCTAGCTGCTTGTTGCATGCTGCTTGTTGCATGCTGCTTGTTGCTTGCAGCTTGGTGCTAATTTCTAGCTGCTTGTTGCTTGCAGCTTGTTGCTAATTTCTAGCTGCTTGTTGCTTGCAGCTTGTTGCATGCTGCTTGTTGCTTGTAGCTTGTTGCTTGCAGCTTGTTGCTTGTTGCATGTTGTTTACTGTTTGTTGCATGGTGGTTTTTGCACGTTGCTTGTTGGTAGCTGCTTGTTGCTTGCAGCTTGTTGCATGCTGCTTGTTGATTGTTTGCATGTTGCTTGCTGCTTGTTGCATGTTGTATACTGTTTGTTGCATGGTGCTTGTTACACGTTGCATGTTTGTAGCTGCTTGTTGCTTGTTTCTAGCTGCTTGTTGCTCGCAGGTTGTTGCATGTTGCTTACTGTTTGTTGCATGGTGCTTGTTGCACGTCGCTTGTTTGTAGCTGCTTGTTGCTTTTAGCTTGTAGCGTGCTCCTTGTTGATTGTTTGCATGTTAGATCCAATAGATTGTTGCTTGTTTGCGGGGTTTTCTGTTTACTATGCCGAAAATATATTTGAAAGATCTTCGGAGGCCAAGATTGAGTCCCATGCTTCAAAAAGCATAGGTCCTTATTTCGCTTGAATTTGCTGCGAAAAGCGTAAGAAATCCTGGCTGCAAGTCACGGAAAGAATGTTTCGGAATTATTGACAAAGATGATCCTGTATCGATGAGAAATTCTTGGCCTGTTTCACGTCGGGGTCACCACTTTAGGTATTTTATATGCTTCTTCAAGCTTTGGTACTTTAGTTATACTCTACTATTAAAAAAAAAAGATTTCCTTCACCGTAAATTGCCCGGCTTTCTATCATCAGAAGGTTACGTGTTCATATCACGTCGGGGTCACCACTTTAGGTATTTTATATATGCTACCCAGTGTTTTATTATTTTCCACTACTCAACTTGAACTACTAAAAGAAGACTGAATTTTAATAATATAAAATAATCTCTTTATTACTTTCTTAGCGCGAATACAAATATGACTCTTGATTAAAACTCGAAGCGAAACAAAAGTGAATTTCGTAAGATTTACATCATCCTAACTTTGACAGAAATTGTTTCTGTTGATATCAGCGCCTCTTGTGGTAAGACGAGTAAATTAAAATTTTGGGCTGCCACAGCTACAATAAGAGTTACGCCATCTATTAGAAAACGGAAGTTACTTTTTCTCATACGTACTATCCTTTTATTAGCAGGGAAACATAAAACTCATCACATAAACATAACCTGATAATTTCAAAATTTTAATATTTCTCATGGAATTATAAGTGAAGTCAATCAATTCCTGTTAAATTTGATATGAAAAAAAATAAATAATCAGCAGACAAGTGTCACTCCTCAAATCTGCTTAGACTCTTTAACCCTGCTAATCCTTCTGTGCCCTGAATAATTTCTGCCAAACACGTTTATCTTTTGTATACATAGGTTGTATATGTACAACCCCTTCCAGTATCAGTTCTATCAATAAATATGTATGTAAATAAATATATAGTTGAGAGCATAAGGTGATACCATACCAGCAACTCCATCAAATTGCTTACCTAGTAGTAGGTAGGTAGGTAGGTAGGAGGTACTCTCCTAATCCCATCTTATGAAAGTTTTGTGCTCTGAGTTGACAAGGAACAGCTTCAAAAATTCTCCGATATCACAAAATCATCTTAAACTTCTTAAAGATATTTAATTTCATCCACCTGAGGATGCTGTATAAGTTTGCACACTATGTACAACATTCATATAGATATATATAACTATAGGTGTACCTTCAGGGTAGGTGGGATAAGTAGAAGACCGACAGGTATGTATACTACAACGAGTAATATTCTTTCGTCATAAAATATGAACCACGCGTTAACTCTATTGCCTGGTTGTCATCTCATCATCTCATTCCAGAAAATCCTTTCATATTCCATCACTATTGGATTTGCTGACAGTTTATATGGATGTATGTATATATGTAGCGAGAATACAAGGAAGCGCATAGAAAGGGGGGAAGAAAGGAAAATGTTAGATGACAAGTGACAGCTAGAAGAAGGATTTCATTTCATAGAACATAGAGAGGTCCAGTAGAAGGTGTTTTTCTTCTATTTGAATGTATATGTATAAAGGTATATCTATACGATCCTAAATCTAGCAGTTCTTGACCAGATATTGTAGTTACATATATATGTATACTGTATATATTTAGCTAGATAGATAGAAGATAGAAAGGCGATGGATGATGATGATGACAGCTTTCAGGACTGTCTGTCCAAGCATTGTAGGTACTTCTTAATTTTCGTTTTTCCTTCATTCAGAAATTCATTTACAGAAATGGAAAGAGTTAGATCCATCTCAGATGGATGCTCTTCTCTACAATGGTTACTTTTATATTTGTATGTAGGTATACATAGATACAAATTGTATATGTACTTTGATTGACTGATTCAACATGACTTTGCTCAATAAAAACAACTCAATCAGTCAATCATTATCTTGAATTAATTTGTCAAAAGTGACAAGAAAGAATTGTTTGTGATTGAAGTTTGGTTAATCTTTGTAGATGGAAGGGAAAAGCTAATTATATATTTTTTTATATTATGATTGTGATACTCTGCTAGAAGATTGAATTTAAGAATTTTGTCTCGCAGCTGTTGTGCAGTTTTTAGACTCATCATCATACAAAATGTTTCAATAAATTGTTTGTAGAATTTACGGATTTTAGTTCTAAATATGCTATAAGAAATACTGTTGAATTAATAAAGGGTTTTCCAATAAGAGGTGTTATCTTGATATTCAAAGAAAAATGCCATTTTTTGAGATAAATGATCGGATCTTTATATAATAATAACATCAGACAAATGACCACCACGACCACGCCTGCAGGACCATATCCATTTCATGAAATTTTCCATAACCAAATCGCAAAGTGGCTGCCCTATGTCCTCGATAGCCTCACGAATTCCATCTTTGAGGTCTTGAATCGACGCTGGGCTGTTGGCGTAGACCTTCTCTTTCACGTGGCCCCAAAGGAAGAAGTCCCAAGGTGTTAAGTCACAAGATCTCGGTGGCCAATTGTGATCACCTCTTCGAGAGATAACACGGTCCGGAAACTTTTCCCGTAAAATATCAATGGTTTCGTTGCTTGTATGGCACGTAGCGCCGTCTTGTTGAAAGTAAACGTTGTCCAGATCAATACCATCCAATTCCGGCCATAAAAAATCATTAATCATCTGTCGATAGCGCAATCCATTCACCGTAACTGTTGCTCCAGCCTCATTTTCAAAAAAGTAAGGTCCAATGACCCCGCGGGACCATAAACCGCACCAAACAGTCACACGTTGAGGATAGAGAGGCTTTTCAACAATAACTCTTGGGTTATCCGATCCCCAGATGCGACAATTTTGCTTGTTGACGAAGCCATCGAGGTGGAAATGGGCCTCATCACTCAAGATGAGTTTTCGATGGAATTCCGGATCATTTTCATGCATTTCAAAGACCCAATCAGCAAAGACTCGACGTTGTTGATGATCGGCCGGCTTGAGTTCTTGTGTTAACTGAACTTTATTTAAGGCTTAAGACCCAAATCTTTATGCAAAATACGGTGTAATGACGTTTTTGGAATGCCTAATTCCAAAGAACGACGAGGAATGGACAAACCTGGGTTTTCTTCAAAATTTTCGGCTACAGCAGCAATATTCTCGGCTGTTCTTGAGCAACGTGCACGGGTTTTATTCTTCACATCACTAACTTGTCCCGATAGCTCGAATTTTTCTACCAATTTCTGTATTGCGGTCCGACAAGGTGCTTCACGACGACCCAAAAATGTTCGAGTTTTACGAACCGTCTCTGCCACATTTTCACCATTTTTATAGTGAATTTTAGTAATTTCAATGCGTTGTTGAATCGTGTATCGTTCCATTTTTATTAATGACGTAGTTTCTACTTGTCAAATGTCAAAAAATGACAGCTCCAAAAGTGACATCTACCAAAATAGCGGGCTAATTAAAATAACACCATTTATTGGAGAACCCTTTATTTTAGGCGTTTTTATTTGAATGGTGAGTAAGACATCTATACTTATGGTGGGGAGTTTGTCGGGATAATGATAGATTAAATATTACTTTTCGATAAATTTTGCATAACATGTCGGAAAAAGACTAATGCGGGGGGGGCCATAAAGACGAGTTTTTTGCGGGGCATAATGACGAGCCTTTTACGGGGCATAATCATTTTTCTATTCTGGTAGGTTTAACGAAAAGCGGATTCAGGAGACATAATTTTACATTAGAAGAAAATTTTTTCCGAATGAAAATGACCCCAAAAGCTAATGTTTTGTCTTTTTAACTTCCGAAATCCAGGAATTGTTTTAAAGGTAAAATATCAGATATTTTCAGTTTGCATTTTTCGAATTCGAAACTCGAGGTGTTTCTTATTTTAGAATATATAATTTTATTGTAAAAACCATATTCTGCAAGGCTCAGTATGGTTATTTAATAATAATATTATATTTTGATAAAAAAAGATGTTATTTGATGCATTGAATATAATTCGTTATTATGCCCCGAGCCTTTCGCCATTATCGCCCATATGTGGTGGATAGTACCGAACTGGTAAACACTCCATTAAGGTCAACACCGCACTTCATAAGGATGCTAGACGGTATATCATATTTTGTTCCTGATTGACCCTACTAGGTATTGGTATATTCAAAGCTTTAAGGAATTGATTCAGGGATTTAAGAAAAATCTAGACAAAAATCGTTCGTCACTATGCACCAGGCACTGCTATTGACAGTTTCGATCAACAGTGCAGGGCAGCAAGGCAGTGAGTTCTTGAATTGTATGCTGTCTACACTACAGTGAACTCAGACGTCCAAAAATTGGTGGTGGATATATAAAGATTTGTTTAAAAATTTAAATATGGACATCATAATTTTGGACATCTATGTTCACGGTAGTGTGGATAATAAGGCAGTTCAAGGTTTCATTGCTGTTCTGATGCGAACGCCTTGAACTTGCTGATCGAAAGACACAGTGTGTTATCAAAATTTCTTGCTGAAAATTGCCTGTTGATTCGCATTAGGTAGGTCTTGAAATATTCAACCCCCCCCCCCCCCCTCCCACTCTCCCTTATTTATTATTATTTGCTAATGTTGCAGCACAATTTGGCATAATTCGCTCATTTTCTAATTATCACAGATAAGTTTGGATTATATTTAAATACGACTTCAAATTGATCGATCGACTGTTCGTTGATAAAGTTCTGGTACGTAGTGCTAATTGCGTGAACCCAACTCGGTTTTGATCGATTTTTTTTTTTAATACGTACCCTGTTTTGACGAAATTTCGAAAGATGTTTTAAAATAAAGGCAAAATTAGATTTCAAATATTCGACATTTTATTAATTTTTATTGAATCGCCTAAGGGTGGTTCTCTTCGGCCAGCGGCTAATTATGGTTTCCAAAGCGACGGATCACACAATTCCCAGATTTGTTTCCAAAAATATCATTATTTCGTACGTAGTGGTTGGTTAAATCATTGACATTTGTTCCATTAAATTCTCGCCACTTATCATCAAAATCATTTTCAACAACGTTAGCAAAAACCATTGACAGTCACATAAAGATACGTACGATAATTATATTCAAAAAAGGTATGATCCGAATATCCTTTTTGCCACACCGAGGCACACTAAAACTGTCACACTTTGAAGATCGATGCATTGGAAGTTCTCTTGCAAAACGCATTTGGATTTTATGTTTCCACTGATCCGAGAAATATGCTTGTTGATGTTTCCGTTGAGTTTGCAATGCATTTCGTCATTATATATATGATTTTTTGTTTATGGAATGCATCGACTACTATATTTTTGATACTTTTGGCTTCTCTTGCAATGAAAACGTTCGCTCAATCTTCTCGGTTAAATTTTTAATAGCAGATCGCTCGCAACGGATGATTATGCTAACATACATAACTTGCTGGTTATCATTGTAAAATTTTCTCCTTTTTTCTAATAGGTGTTCACAATTAAAAACAGCTGCTATTAATCATGATGGACTAAATTCGTTTAACAGACGGAAATGGCATGCTATACAAAATTTATTATCCTTTTATGAAATAAATTCGAACCTACTAATTTCCAACCATCAAAATACTCCATAAAATTTCTACATTCACCAAGAACCGTCAATATCAGGCGTCCATGTTTACCTAATTTTCTTTTTAAAAAAGACATGCGTTATTTGATTAAAAAAAAACAAAAACGAACATCTCAACAATAATGACCAAACGCCACTACCAGTAATACCAACGACGACAAAAAATAATAATAATAAGTTAATTAAATTTTCTAACAAACGTGATGAGATAATGGACCAAAGCCATTAGACCTGAAGACTTCTTGCAGGAAAAGCTGGAGCTGGGTATATTTTTCGGGGAAGAACTGAACCATCCTGACTAGTACATAAGTATACATAGGTACTATGGAAAAGGGATGCAAGGGAGCAGCAGTAACTGTGTATTTGTGATGATTTAATGAATATCGTCGTTGCTTCTCTCGTTTTTATCTACTTCATACTTCAGATGACTTTGCTTTCAACTTCTCGTGATTTTAAATGTCAAATTTATAGCGTAGCTAGAGCGGTTTTTTCCTGTTCCTCGCTCGCAAACTTCATAATACTTTTAATGAGGTTAATATGAAGTGATGTGAAGTGGACAAGGAAAAGCGCGATGCCATTTTCTTACTAAATAAAAATATATAGAAAAAAAAAAAAAAACAAAATTCAATTAATGCCTGTAAAAATTTGTGTATTTACGAGATTGGATGGAAAAGTGTCGAAACAAGAAAATTTACTTCTTTATTTTTTTATATTATGTTTTGTGGGTTCTTTGATTTAAATTTAACAATTTGAATACGTTTTTAGTCGGGATATTTATTTTTATTTACCTAGGTGTGGTCAAGCTGGAGAATTATAATTAACTTGAATTTGGTAGGTATATGTTTCTCTTTCAATTCCTTCAATCTATAACCATAGTCATTTAATTGCCAAAATCCGCCGCGCTGTTTTTAACAAACTAATTAAATATTGCATGGAGAATAGAAGAAGCTTTAAGAACTTTTTATTTTTAACGATTCTAAGTCAAATCATAAATACAAGAGGAAAAAACAACAACCGCCTCGTCCGGGGTTTGAAGTCGGGAACTTCCGCTTTCTGGGCGATTGCTCTTAGTATTGAGCTGATTAATTGAGCAGAAAGCAATCGTGGCTTAGTAGGCTAGTTACAAATTGAGAAGTATAAGAGGAAAAATCATCTGTCTCGTTAGCTCAGTCAGTGGTAAGAGCAGTCGCCTGGATATCGGAAGGTCCCCGCTTAAAACCCCAAACGAGGCGGTTGTTGTTTTTTCCTCTTGTATTTATGATTTGATTTAGAATCATTAAAAACAAAATGTTCTTAAAAAATTGTTTATTCTCCATTATTGATCGATTCTAATAAGTGCGGGTTCGATTCCCGTCCGGGAAAAATAAATAAATATTGCAACTGACTCTATAGTCTATACCAACCAAGTTAGGGATTTTTCTATGCCCTATCGGCATTCCACAAACCAGCATCATCATGGTAACGTTGTTTTCCTTCTTTACGTCCGAAATAAGTGCAAGTGCATTAGCACTTGTCACTGATCACCAATAGGGATGCTCCGAGCTGTGGTCATTGATCTGCTTGGCTTGAGGTACTGAAAGCAGAAAATAGACATAACGTTATTGTTATTTTTTTTTTACCTCGCTGTGTCGTTTACTGCTGCTGGTGGCGCCTAAATATTTGTGTGACTGTGTGTCGTTCTTTCTCTACTTTCTTTGTTTTACTTTTGAGCATGCAGGATTTATTTCATTTTAGATTTCTGTAACAATCGTAGATTGGAGGCAAATCGTTTTTCGGTGTACTGCCACTTCAATTAAAAAAATCCTGCAATTCTTGCGCTAAGTGAAACCAAGGTTGTTTCTGATTCTGATATTAATCAGTATCACGTCTCTGGTTACAGCTTATTGCCACTTTTTTCTCTCCACATAGGATGGTCGCATTATATATTTGAAATGATGTAGCTTTTACCATTCTTAACGATTTTCCTTCTGCCAATCCAGAGTTTAATTACATCTGGATCAGGTTCGAATTTCATAGGCACATCATGTAATTTTGTTCCCTTTATCGCAGCCCAAATATGTCTGATGTCGATACGGTATCCGCATTTGACAATATCTCCAACAATATTGATCATCTGCTTTCTGTCTCCCCCTCTTCCGAAATCATCCTGGCAGGCGATTTTAATGTCCATAACATGCCATGGCTTAGACATTCTTCTAGCACGAGCTCTGAGGGTCGATTTGTCGAACTCTTTTGTGAATTTAATTTGCAACAGCTAGTGGATGAACAAACGCGAATTCCCGATGAAGCTCAGTTAATAGATTTCTTTTTTACATCTCATCCCGACACATATTCCATCTCAGTTAGTCCGCTCTTCGGTAATTCAGAGCACTGTTTAATCACGGTTCATTTTACCACCTCAAACCTGTGCCGTCCAATTTTGCTACCTTCAAATAGGCTTCTATGGCAGTATAAAAATGCTGATTGTGGATGTCACAGTCAGAATCAAATTGATTGGTCGGTCTGTCTTACTTCGGCGGATGTTAATGAATGCATATTAGCACTTAGGAACATTCTCATTTTTAGCAAGCAATAAAAGCGGAAAAGTGTGCTTTTCGTACCTACCAATTGCATGCATGTCCAAAATTGAAACCAGTCGACAAGACTGCACGAGACAACTGAAATCCACTATCCACAGAGAAAAATTTTGTTTTTGACCAGCCGCAAAGGCTTCTGGTGCTCGGTCAAAGCTATCAGGAACAACTTCATCAGTTCCTCTATACCTTCAATACTTAATAATGGTGAAGTGGTCCTTGACTCCCTAGATAAGGCTAATAATTTGGTTGCTAGATTCGCTTCAAATTCTCGTCTTCCATCCACTTCAGGGATACGTGTTTTGCATCTCCCGTGTTGATTTGTACAAGATCCATTACATATCCGTACGAGAGATGTGTTCAAGGTCCTTAATGGGAGCAACGTCTCCAAAGCCGCAGGACCTGATGGACTCTATTAATTAAAAAAAACCTTGGCTAAATCTATTCTACTTTTCTTATTCGACAGGGATCTTTCCAGCTGCTTGGAAACTAGCCCATAATCAGTCTATTCCCAAAAAAGGAGAGTGTAGCGATCTCTCAAATTATCGACCAATTGCAATCATATCGATTCTTTCGAAGATTTTTGAATCTATCGTTAACTCCAAATTAATGAACTATCTAGAAAACAGTCAGCTCATCACCGACCGCCAATATGATTTCCGGCTGACTTATCTTACGGAATCTTGGTGCTGTATTCTCCACAATTTTGGTGAGTCCAGAATTGTTGGCCTAGATATATCAAAGGCCTTTGATAGAGTCTGGCATCCTGCCCTTTTAGCTAAACAGAAATAAATTTACTACTATAGAACTCATTAAAATTTCTAGTGAAATGAGTTATTATGCGTCGTGCTGTAGCGGTGATGAACTAAGTATGTAAGTAACACACGTGCTCTTGAGTGCAATTTCAAGTAGGTACATAAATGCAAATAAAAATAAAGACGACCTGGAAACATAGCAGCAGATGTTTCGTACAAACGAATTATACTGGCGACTTTTCTAACGCGACTCCAGAGACTGCAATCCGAGAAACAGACACTTAGAATTGGCTTATTATCACAATGAAAAAGTCCTCCAAGTGCAATCCAAAACTCGATTCTGCCAATGAGATTCTGTAGCCAAATCTAAATTTTCCTTACTTCACTCTCTAAGTACCATATATCTACTAGCGTGACGTGTAAAAGTGCTATGAGTAAAGTTATTTTCTCACAATGATATGTGTCAAAAAAAAAAAAAAAAATTGTGTAAGATTGTAAAAGTGTAAAATTTTTTACAATAATTCTTACAATATTGGTTTTTTTTTTTTTGTTTTTGGTTATCAATATGGAAAAGGAAAATGTTTAATAACTCCTTGATATTTCCTAATTGATGTTTTATAACTAGCAACAACATAGAAAATTTTCAGTCCTATTGGACGCATAGTTTGTTTTTAACATCTAATTATTACCGATACATTTAGGCAAGATTGGAAAATTTTTGAATTTTGAAATTTCTAAGAAGAAATTTAAAGACAGTAAAATCAAGTGACGTAAATGTTGGAGAAGGCTTTTGGCGAGGATGTTATGTCGAAACATAAGAAGTCTATGAATATTACAAACAATTTCAAGAGGTCCATAAAGATGTTGAAGATGGAGAGCCGCTGGTCACCATAGGACCACAATTACCGATGTAAATTTGCAAAGTAGTAAGGATAATGTGCTAAGTGATATAGCGATTTTTTTTCTTTTAAATTTTCCCAAACACGGATCACAAGGTCAGCCCTTTCAATACTCATGATCCCTATGTAACCAGAAAACTGCTGATGGGACGGACACCTTGTTGTGGACACACAGCTTATCGACCTACAATCCCCCTATAACTTAGATGTTATCCGAGGACCGCCACTCAGAGCCATCAATGCTACATGACTATCCGAAAAGATAGCAATGTACTTTCCCTTGATCTTCATATCTTCGCTGCCATTGTGATGGCAAAGACTTCAGCCTGGAAGACAGTAGTGTGCTTTCCAAGTGAGTACTCCATCCTAATATCAGTTTCAGGAAAGTAAATACCCGCACTGGCTTCCTCATTAGCAGTCGGTCAATTTTTTTTAGAGTAGAACGGGGAAGGCGCAATAAAGCACTTCCCTCAGGCCACGATTCCTTTACAGGAAAACTCACAGAGAGCCAACCCCCAAAACGAAGCTATGGTACCATCGCATCACGTGGCATGCTGGCCAGAGGGTTTTCCGGTCCAGCCCACTCGCCAATGAGCAATGGGAAAAACCAGTCCAGCCGTCCTCCCAATATCCCCATGAACGCAATCTGTATACAGCCGTTTTGGCATCTGCCTGAATGATATGATCTAGGGGTGGGAGATTAAGTAGGACTTCAAAGACAGCAGTAGCCGTAGATTACATGGAGCCTATAATTCCCAGGCATGCAAGTATTTGCAGACCAGCCAGCTTCCGGCTCGCAATTCCCACTAGCATCCTCGGTCACCATACACATGAGGCATATGTGAGCATGAGTTTAACGATCGAGGTATACATCCACTGCATAACAGTCGGTCTTATGCTCCATGTGCAGCCAAAGGTTCGTCTGCATTGAGCGAAAATCCTCATAGCCTCATTAACTTGTTCCTCTACGTGCAAATCCAACGTCAGCTTTGAGTCCAGGTAGACTCCGAGGTGCTGAACTGGGAATCAATTTTTACAACTATGTTGGATATGTCAGTCGTTCAGTTCGTTTCAAAATTGTTGAATTTTGAACAAAAGTAACATTGCAAAAACACCGCTGAATAATTTTGGTTTTAGCAGGGATGTAAAATAGCTAGCTCAACCAAGCTTTTGTACCTCAATTTAGCTCACATGAAAGAGCTAGCTTAGAGTGAGCTTAAATTGATCCAGATTATCACTAAAAAGATAGTTCTTTGTATTGCTTGGTATAACAGAGCTTGACTAATATGGAAGCTGACTAATATAAGCTAGCTTACTTTTTAACTAGCTCACTAAGAAAATTTGTGTATTAATTAGCAATTAGAATTATTTTTTCTTCTTTCAATTTCACTTTGTGGGACCTCGATTTAGTAACCAGCAAAACGGTTTTTACTGTTTTCTGTTAAATTGGATCACCTTTTAGAGCTAGTTCCACAAATTTAGCTTTCTAAATAATTTGCCTGAGTTCGGCAAGATCTTCAGTTTGAACTAGATAACCAATTTTGGTTTTTTTTTTATTAATTTTTTATTTGAAAGCAGGGGGACAAGTGACCCTATCCCAAAGCACGGAGGTCAAAGCGGTCCATTGTGTTGTCTTGCTAGAAGACAATTCACCAAAACATTCCTGTCCTCTTAACGAAGCGGATCAAGTCTTGGTGAGGTAGGTTTTTCAGCTCATCCACAGAGAGAAGGGTAGACCCAAGAGTATTCAGCCTGCACTAGGCAAAGGCCGGACACGCACAAAAAAAAAGTGTTCGGTTGTCTCGGGCTCTCCCTGCAGGCAGGATAGACACTCAGGGCTGTTAACCACTCCAATCCTTGTTAGATGAGCGTGAAGTGAGCTGTGGCCGGTAATGATGCCAACCACTGTTCTACATTGTTTCCTTTCGAGCCCCATGAGAAAATCGGAGATATTCCCATTGGCCCCATCAAGAAACAGTTTTGTACACCTGCAAGCATTCAGGCCCGCCCATCTCCGCTGAAAAACGGAGAAACAGAGCCAGCCCATGTGACCACGAACCTACAGAAGGGAGATTGTGGGTTAGTTCAACAGGAAAATGAGCTAAGCTAATAGCTCAATCTCGGAGATGAGAACCCAGAATTACTCAAAGTCTTGTAACAGGCGGCGAAATGTATTTGTATGGTTAAGAGACGGAAACAAAGGCTCAATCGTCTCAATGGAAATTTCGTGGAGAGGGAGAGTCTATATTAAAAATATAAACCGAGGAAGTACGAGTCGTGGGTACAATCAGGGGTCCGTACCTTCAGTAGGGGAAAGTTGTCTTATGAGTTAGAACAAAAAACATTTTGTTTTCAGTAGCTAGGTACGAGACCGACAAAAAATTCTACAGTTTTCATATTATCTCAGACTCAATACCTGCTAACCCTGAAAACATTAAAATTTTAGCTTTAGAAACCGAGAATATGATGAGAAGGGGACTTTTTTTTTGAGCAATGTCTTTAAGCCAAAACATTTTTATTTTTTTTTAATCCTTATAAGAAATAGTCTATTCAAACGATACAAAAAAGCAGGTTCAACTTATCCACATTAAAAAAAAAATACTATAATTTTTGACTGTAAAAATATTTATGCATCACGAAAACCTAACAATCTGCCAAATTACAAATTCCTACGTCACTTCGTATTCATGAAAAACTTTTGTGAAAGACCAACGGACGGATGGAAGATTGATTTTATAAGGGTTCTATTTGTTTTTCTTTTTGAGGTATGGAACGCTAAAACACGTCTAGTTGGATTAAAATTCGAAGTTCCCCTGTTTTCTTCAATTCTTACCTACCATGATGCCAGATTCCTTCTTTATGTCATTTGTTTGGGCAATCAGATTTTCCTGGATTTTTCAGCATCCTAAGCTTTCATAAGTGAGATCTTAAATCTTTTTCGTATTAATACCTACCACCAAGGAGGGAGTGGATAATTGACATTGTAATTTTAATAAGTTGCTTAAAAATCTCCCCACTTTTGGTCACCCCCCACGAATTTAGCAACAACAAAAAACAAGCACTTGACACGTAGAATTAAGCCGATAATCCGAATTCAAATAACACAATTCCAAAAAACTGGAATATTTTCGAATATCCAAAAACAGCACAATTCCGAATTAAAAAGATTTCCGAAAGTGCATTGGATTTTATGAATCACACGAGAATCTCAGTACCCCATCACGTCGCCTCGCTTTCAATTTTATTCCATCCTTAACCACAGAAGAATTTGTGAGTGTGAAATGTTGGCATCCAGAAATGACTTAATTCACGTCTCCCGTGTCATCGAACGTCGTAAACGCGCTGTTTTCCGTACACACAAATTTTTCTTCTCCAGGATGACAGTGAGTATCATGCCAGCCCAGCAGCCGCAGCACTTCCACCAGTTTCAGCTGGCAGTTCGGCTTTGGTGAGCTGATTCCGTCTGAATTGTGACATTGAAAAATTTCCTCCAATGATTTTGTTTTTTTGGTATTATTTTCTTCTCTGACCCCCCATCCTTCTTTTGATTCATCCATCGACATAAGAAAAATGAAAAGTTGTGTAAGGGCTTGGCAGCAGAGGAGAGTCTTTTTCGGATGTCAAACTAGAATCATTGTGACTGTCAAAATTTCACACCCAATTGAAAGATGCTAGTCTAGTTGAGAAGAGAGTCGGCGGCATAGACAGCCAGACAAATGTACATCACAGACACACAGCATCACAAAAGATTGAAGCCTGAGATAGTTTTGACTTTTATTGAGGCCTTCGATGGGTATAAATTGTGACTCCAAACAATCGCACGTCGGAGCTCATTTGTTGGCAATTTGCTATCGTGTCCCGAATCTTCTTTCTTCTATAGAGAAGAGTTTTTCGTTTTTATTGTGTTGAGACATGCGGATTTGCGCGTGATTAAGCCATCCCAGCACATAGTCTTGAGTTTAAATTGTAGAAGTTCACTGTGACGCCAGGCTATGCTACGTGTATAGTAAGACGACAGCAGGCGATCTCATAATGATGAAAGCTCTGCGCTTGTAACGATCAACCCAGACACCAGATTGCTCCACTTCAGTGTGTGATTTATGTGACTTTCATGATAACTCGCCATTTAGAGGATGAATAGTGAAAATCTTGCTTATATCACCCAGGGTCGGTTCGGTTGAGCGCAAGTTCCACAGTCAGTACCCAGATCTATTCGGTGCGATTTTAAAATTTCAAGAATTATTTGAATATATGGGTGATTCTGTTGATGGGCGGCTTACTCACCTATATAAACCAGAGAGACAGCAATCGGCGGGAGGTGCAACGAGTTCGAGCACGATTTGGATGATCTTGTGATCTAAGGCCCGCCGCGCTTTTCATTGAGATCATCCAAACCAAAGCGTGAAAGTTATATATTCTTTAATGGAACCGTTCCATGTAGATACTTTGTTGTGAGAGAGTCAATGATGTATTGATGCTGTCTCATGAGGATCGTGAGGATTGGCAGATCACTAAGAAATTGTCAATTATATATATATTTTTTTTATTAGTTCTTTGAATGGTAATTTTAGAGAAAAGCTAAGACAGGCATTCGTGAGTGATAAGGGTGCATTTTGAAATTTGAATTTTTTGTTATGCAACAATGTGCCATCGTGGCCGTTGCATAATTTATATTCAGGAAATTATTAAAATTTTTCTTGATTGGTTGGATTATGTTGCAATGTGACAGAAATTTTCCTAAGATTTTATGGAATCGCGTAACTCTGATGATTTTAGAAGTTTATTCATGCTCAGTAACGAATTTAAGATTTTTATCGTCTTTTGAATTGATTTGTGTAGACTTTTTTGAGCTCATTTGATGATGTACACGACGGCGGAGATATTATCTCTCCGCATTTGTGTTTTCAAATTTATTTTCTATGTGGTATCTCTCAAATTTACTAGGTATATCAAGTCCCAGCTTAGGTAGTCTTTGTTCGACGAAGTTTTTTCAATTCCAAGTGGGGGTCCTGCTTTGTAACAATTTCATTGATGCATCTCAAAGTCTGTTCAGTTAATGAAGTTAACTTTCGTCTGTGTATTTTCATATAGATCAACAAAAACAAAAAATCCCACAATATCAACGAAACTTTATTATTAAAAAAAAAAACGCAGAAATTTTTTTCGGGATTTCAGTATTTCTCGGGATTTTGCAACAATTTTTTTCGGGATTACAGAATTTTCCGTGATTTACTCCTAAGTTTAGTTTTTGGAGGTTGTTAATGTTAAGAATTGAGGAAATTTATATTTCGACATTTTACAGTATGCAATTCTGCAATTGAAAATCTCGTAATTTAAAATCCCGAAATGCAAAATATCGAATAAATATCCTAGCTTCGAAAATATTTGAATTACAAATTCTGGGAATCATAGATTTTTGAAAAGCAATCTTTTTATTGGATGTGTAATGATATCCCGAACAAAACAACTCCTATTATAAATAATCCCGAATTTTAAAATCCCATCGTTTTAAAACTTTATATAAAAAGAAATTTTTTTGAAGCTTCGAATGTAATTTTTTTTTCACTGGTTATCATTATCTTTTGAATTTGAAAGTCTGAGTTTTACTTTGATATTTCCTTAAAAATAAAAAAAACTCAATTGGCAATGTTGCCATCAGTCAGGGTTTGGATCTATTGGAATTTCAAAAGTCTGTAGGTCGTCGTTTCCATTTTGGATACCAACAAATTGTTTAATTATGATATCCGGGATTTACAAAACCCTGCTTGGGACAAAATAAATATTTTTAAAAATCCCGGTATGTCAAAATCCCGACTAAAAAGAAAATGATAACCCATGTAATAAATTTTGCATTTTAAGACTTCGATTCGGGTTTTACAAATATTAAAAACAACCCGGGATTTTAAAGTAGTAAGATTTTCTTGTCGAAACACTCGAAAAAAATAGAAAATAGAAAATACACTTCGGTAGAAAAATCCCGAAACATCAGTAATTTCATTTCATTGAGTTTTTTTTTTTACTAAAAATTGCAAACACATTTTCAAGGATTTCGGTATTTCGGATTTCACTATTCCCATACAAATATTATATACAAAAAAAAAAAAAAACAAAAAAAAAGAGACATGCCTAGAAAGTCATTGAAAATATTTTAAAACTACAACAAATCCAGAATAAGGTCGAAGGGAACTAGAAAGGTTATGGAAGGCTTGTGAACAAGTCTTCGTGTAAGTACCCACATAATTTTGAGATAGCGAGATAGCAACTCCAAAACTAAGATTCACTTCAAATCTAGTAAAACTGTTAATTCTAAAATAAAAATAAAAAATGCATCACATAGTGGCTACACTTCAATGACAAAATTTCTCAACCATCTCCTCTCACTCAGCTAGCCTTTTTCTCAGTGGTGAACTGTAGCAATCATGAAAAATTAATTCAAAGGACAGACTGCATGCAAGTCATTCCCTAGAACCTACTACAATGACGACAACGACGACAACGACAACGAATCCGTTCACAGAAATTCCTTCCTTAGGTACCTACATACATACATACATATAAGGAAGTAAGGAACTATAGCTAGGAAATACTACTTCTGTATCCTTGAAAGAAAATCTGAAGGAGCTTAGCCAGCCGGAGATATATCTTTTGACATTTTTGATTGATTTGTGTTGTCAGATTTCATCAAGTGAAACGAATGCAAATCATGCAATGCACCAAGCGCACACAGTACATATTACAGTCTAGGAAAGAATTTAGTGGACGAGTATATATGAAAAATTATCATTTAATCCCCATTCACATTTGTAAGATTTCTATGTTTTCTCCTCCTTCAGAAATATGACCTGAAAATTTTTTTCCCACAAAAATGAAACTCTCGAAAAAATTTCCTTGATTTTCAATTAAAATCTCTTCTCATGACATTGATTCGAGCCAATCAATCATCATTTGCAGCTGTTATTACTCATTGCCTCGGCAATTTTCGCCTTTTCTAATTAGCCATGCACGCAAGTTTGCGCACAATTTGCATTTTATTTCCATCGCTCAATGTTGTTTGATGTTATTGCAATAAAGTTCTTACAGCAAGCGCAGCATACCTTTTTAGTAGCTCTTCTAATCAAAGTTGCAGCAGCTCACAGTCTCCTTTCCATTTGCAGATGAAGAGTGAACTGCAAAATTAACTGTAAATAAAAATTTCTTACTTTCGTACTTACCTGGTTGTCGTAGTCGTCGTCGTCTTCTTCTTTTCTTCATAGTCTTCGTATAACTCTCGGAAGATCCCATTTAACCTGTTCGTTGGTCTCTTGGTTGGTTTTAATCGTGAAAAATCTTAATGCAAATCCAATTGCGCATGTCAGCGTTGTTTTTCTTCATTAATTAACAGATCCATGCTTGCTCGGTTTTAAGCTGTGTGATTGAGTCATTCAACGTCAACCGGAGCCGGAGTTTTGATTGACGATGTCAACTTTTTAAAATGATTGGAAAAACCGGATCACAAGGACAAGATGACTGGGATTAATGTTACTGGTGGGACTGGTCAAGGAGAAATGATTGCAGGCAATCGAGAGAATATTTGTTTTTAATTTTTGTTTTATTTTTTTAATTATTATTACATTTTACTGCTTGGCTTGCTTGCTTAGCTAGAGATTTTATATGTATGTATGTATGTGCGACAGAAGACAGGTTTGAAAGTTTTGAAATATTTTCATTGAATTCGATACGAGCTCAGTGTGTGTGAGTGGTTCGTAAGAAATTATATTTTCATAATTTCTTGTATCAATTACACTACGAGTAATAAATTATTGTATTATGTATGTAGGTCAACCTATCCATCATTGGTGTTTATAACGATAGTTATGATTATATCTTTCATAAAGTACTGTGAACGTGGAGTAACTTGCGCTTGCGCATATAAATTGACGAACTTTTACATGTGTACTCCTTAAGCGAAAAATAAAAACGTGTTACTTGCAAGCGCATGTAGAAAGTGGTACAGAGGTATGTAGACCTATCTCTTCCCCTATCTTGATATGGATTGATAATCACAAAAAAATTGTTTGAAAAGGGGAGAGGCGATTAGGATTTGGGGTAATTACGATTTTTTTTTTTTTTTAAATAATGGGGAAGAAGTTATCGATTCACACTAAAAACAAGGCAAAGAAACAGATTTTTTATCACATGTGATGCAAGTCCATAAGTCCAAAATTTAGACGATAGTGGAATTAAAATATGCCTAGAAATATGAGAACGAATTATGCAAGTAGTTGAAAATTTAATAAATTACTGCGAAATTTTGTCTTCTATCAAATTTAGATGTTTCGTGTTTTTTTCTTGTTTGATTTGGAGTTGTATAGCCATAGAAAAGTCGTCTAGCTTAGCTACTACTTCTATAATATCAGCTCTGAAATTGTGATCTCGGTAGGAAGAAGTGAAGAAGTACAAAGTGGGAGTTTTTGCAATCGGAGAAATGGACCAACTCCAGGGAAAACATTGACAATAGAAGGTACCACATAGCTGTATACTATGGAAGCCAGAATAGCAGTGATGGAGGTGTCGGCATAATAATATTCCGAGCACTTAGAGTGGAATTTTAATAAGCTGAAAATCAATAGCGGATATAATCATAACTGCAAAAGTTCATATAAAAAACACAAGCCCCCAAAGAAATGTACTATGGGAAAGCACGGAATAGCTAATAGAAACAAACACAGAAAGCAACTTATAAAAGTATGTATACAAGGTTTGTCCCAAAAGTATTGAAATATGTATTTTTTAGAAAGACTTACTGACATTGCCGATACAAATTTTTAATATTCTTCAAAGTTTACTCTTCACGAGCATGTACAGGGTGTTCCAGGAAAAGTATGCAATACTGAAACCCCTAAGAAATGAGGTGATTTGCAATCCAAAATGTCTTATTAATTTTTTTCGAATTCGTGTTATTTTCGAAATTACAGCGGATTTTAGATTTTTTCGAAAATGAGGTCCTTGCAACGCTTTTTTGGCTGTAACTCAGCTCGTTTTGCTTACTGAACCGCTATTTTCGTCTTGTTTTATTCGTATTACTACTGGCTTTCATATATTATAACTAGCTTTCAAAAAAGTTTCTAGATAAGTAAAAAATTAACGATAAAACTACAAAAATGTTTTTCTCTTCTTAAAGTAACCATATTAGCAAACTATTTCGTGTCCACAGAAAACATCCCTAATTTGTTATCTTTCAGACAAATACAACATTTTTAGCCTAGCTCAAGTACTCCCGGAGATACAGAATAATATGTCTTGCAACATATCTCGCCCATACTTGATCGAAATTATTTTGAAATTCAAATTTTTTTTTATAATGGTGGGAAAACTAAGCACTGAAGCAAGAAAATCGAATGAAACCTACTTTATAATTTTAAAATATATGTTTAGAACTGTTGTTGCCAAATAAAATAATGTAAAGGAATATTGGTTTTTCCAAAACACGTGATCAAAATAAAAAATGTTATTATTTTAATGAAATTTACAAAGCAGTGTCTAGCCTATAAGTATGATCTAATTATAATTTAATTTAATAAATAATTAAGTAATAAAAACAAAATTTAATGTCCTACTTATATTTACAACAGGCTGACTAGTGTGTCTTGAAATTTCACGGATACTTATATTAGGATCGCTTCTTACCAAATGTAATATAGTATCGTCTTCACCTCTGGGTCTAGTAGATCTCAACTCGCGAAAAGACCCGCTCTCGCACAGTTGATGGTGAAGTCTAGAAAATAATCCGCGGTACGGGGCCCGTCTTTGAGGATTCCGCCTATTATACTCCTCTACAGCTGCAGAATCATTTCCATTGCACGTACCATACATATATAAAGTGCATTTCAGCCAACTACTGGTATGTAAAATTTGCAGGCATAACTTCGCTTAATTTTACTGACTCTCTTACTTAATCAAATGCTGAAATCTAACTACGAAGAAAGCACTAAAAATTTTTCACAAGTTTCACAAATGAAGAAATTTTGCCTACTGTAGGAATTCATCAAAAAAATTAAATACAAATATATTTTTACATGTGGAAAATTCTTTACATGTGGAAAATTCTTTACCTGTGGAAAAATCTTTACATGTGGAAAATTCTCTACCTGTGGAAAATTCCTTACCTATGCAAGATTATTTCTTCATCCGACGATATGTGTAAGATAAGATTATACAAATACCATTATGTTTTGAGCCGCGATGGTGTGATACCTGAACTTAAAAGGCGGTTTATTTTGACTTCATTATGATAACGACAGATTAAAATTAATAGTGCAAAATATGTTATTAATAGTCCTAAACATATATTTTAAAAGTATAAAGTATGTTTCACCGATTTTCTTGCTTCAGTGCTTAGTTTTCCCACCATTATAAAAAAAAAATTTGAATTTCAAAATAATTTCGTTCAAGTATGGGCGAGATATGTTGCAAGACATCTTATTCTGTATCTCGGGGAGTACCTGAGCTAGGCTAAAAATGTTGTATTTGTCTGAAAGGTAACAAATTAGGGATGTTTTCTGTGGACACGAAATAGTTTGCTAATATGGTTACTTTAAGAAGATAATTTTTCGAAGAGAAAAACATTTTTGAAGTTTTATCTTTAATTTTTTACTTATCTAGAAACTTTTTTGAAAGCTAGTTATAATAAATGAAAGCCAGTAGTAATACGAATAAAACAAGACGAAAATAGCGGTTCAGTAAGCAAAACGAGCTGAGTTACAGCCAAAAAAGCGTTGCAAGGACCTCATTTTCGAAAAAATCTAAAATCCGCTGTAATTTCGAAAATAACACGAATTCGAAAAAAATTAATAAGACATTTTGGATTGCAAATCACCTCATTTCTTAGGGGTTTCAGTATTGCATACTTTTCCTGGAACACGCTGTACATATTCTTTTCACTGACTCCCCCATCCTCGGTACGTCCCTCGCCGGGAACCTCCTTCAGATATGTCGCCACAGCCTCTTGAATAGCGTCAATGCTGTTAAAACAGAGTCCTTTGAGTGTGGCTTTGATCCTCGAAAACAAAAAGACAAAAGTCGGCCGGAGCTAGATCGAGACTGTAGGGTGGCTGCGGTAGCGATTCCACTTCGTACACAGACAGGTAGTGGCGATGATGTTTTTTCACACGCGGATAACAGTTTTCCTACATAGTAGAGTATCAGCTTATAATGGAACACTCATTCAATAGACAGAATTGTACAAACCACGAACACGAGTCACTTGTTCATCGGTTTCGCTTCTTGCTGGCCGTCCAGAGCAGAAGTTAACGTCCACCACTTCCTGGACCTCCTTGAATTTCTTCCCGCACTTTGAAACTTACACATACGATAGAGGAGACTCTCGGGAGACTTGCTGGAGCAATTCGTGAGTTTTGCCAGTGTTTTTTGTTGAGTTTTGTATAAAATTTGATTGCCCAACGTTGTTCGGAAGTATACGTCAAAGGTGCACTAAAACAACTATCCTGATTCTATTTATACTTACAGCGCACTGAACTTTGGTGTGCTGTATAGCTATAGGCCCCCGCCCCCCTATCGAACTGGTTCCAACACGCCGCAACCAGTAGAGGTGTGACAAAAAAATATATATATTTCATGGCTTTTGGAATAGAATTTGTTAGAATCATAAAATGGTAATTGCTGTAACCCTCTAGAACATCCATAGAGTACATTGAAATTTCCAGACTCAGCCACACAAAAAACCCGCTTGAAGCAATTTCTGCTCGATGTTCGAACATGACGGGTAGCAGACATTTACAGAGATCATATGCTGGAAATATTCGGCTAGTTGTGATCAGCGAAAAAAAACGAGAATTAGATTAAGCAGCACTTAAGTGCCGCATATACAAAAAAAAAAATGATTTAAATCTCGAAGAAGAAGAAAGTAATAAGGACGTACCATAAATGAAGACCCCTACTGAATAGTATTGGTTCCTGCTGATACGAAACGCCTTATTCATTGGTGTCTGCCCCAACTGCAGGTTTTGCAGCGTTTAAGTCATCATTTTTTTTTTAATTTTAACATTTTTGTAAAATTCTTTATGACTTCTCTTTTGTTCAACTTTGATAGCGTCCAACGGAACACCAAAAATAATTTCATATCACAATAATTTGAAACCATATCAACAGAAGTTTAATTTAGTGAGCTGAAAGTTGTTGCACAACATAAACTCTGGTGGAGAGCTACTAGATTGAATTTTCACAAATTTTATGCATAAGAATGAGCAGCAATTTTGCACAATTCTTGAAACTACCACTTTTTCTGAGGAGTATAAAAATTAAATTAAATTAAAAAAAAAATAAATAAACTCCAAGATGGCAAGTTTCGGGAAATTTGTACAGCCGGCTTTGATGAAATCTTATGGTAAATTGGGCACGAAGGAATTTTATCACCACTTTTCGCCATACCACCACTCCGGGCGGGCTAGGCACACTCAAACCGAATCCTGAATATATTAAAGGAACAAAACTTGAGAGTTTAAGACTTATGTTAACGTCGTCGATGTCACCAACCCACCGCTCTACCACCACATCATTCATTTACCCTTTTTACAGTTCACTGATGGTTCAAATAGACACACACACACACATATACACATTAATATATAAATGTAGAGGGTACAAAGGAAGTGACCAATATTTTACAAGTTTTTGACAAGCTCGATGGCTTTTCCATCTTTTGAACGGACACCCTAGGGGTGATGTTATGTCTTTTCTTCCATCTTATAACTACAAAATCCCAGGCTAGCATCCATCTAAGGATATAAGTACAGTACACTAACTCTGTATCCACCTATACGATTTATACCCCTATCGTATGAGTGTGTGTGTGTGTGTGTGTGTGTATGCCGCAAAGATGGTGATCCTTCATATTCGTCTTATTTTTCCGAGATTCAACCAGCATCCCTTGATAGGTAGAGTATGGTGCACACACGATTTCACGGACACACGGGGTGTATACACTTCAGTGCTCAACTATTCCAAGAGATCCTGATGGGGCCATTAGTTTCTATCTTCTTCCCATTCCCAAACCTCCTTTAGTTTATTGATGGGATTGCGTTTATCATATACAGCATTGGTGGTGATGTGTGGACGTGGACAAGACACCAGACAGCTCTCTGTTCGAATTTGAGTGATATCACAGGAGACGTCTATTGCATGAGTTTCCACCATGTCGCGTCATCCTCCTGCTCTTGTATCGGATCCGGCCAAGTCGACCATCACCCATTTCCCCCACCCCCTACCCCCTTCCATTCTTCCTTCACCACGACCCAGGTCACCCTTTCAAGGAACAAGTGTTGTTTGTGAACGCCCGTCCAAGAGATATGGGAGATTTTTCTTTTGCACCTTATTTATGGATTGTATTTATCATTTTTGAAATATTGATGGGATATAAATCGTGAAGTGTGCCGGTAGACGTACGATATCTGCTGGATACATCACCAGGAAGTGAAGACACACAACGAGACCTACGATTCTATGTATTAATGTAGGTAGGTATATGCGATGTTGACGTAAAATAAACGATAGACCA
Organism: Dioctria rufipes; assembly: GCA_963924295.1. NCBI lineage: Eukaryota > Metazoa > Arthropoda > Insecta > Diptera > Asilidae > Dioctria > Dioctria rufipes. The sequence goes on along the minus strand of OZ002744.1, from coordinate 32,291,532 downwards.
GAAGAGATGAACATTCTGTGCCAAGGATGATATTGGGTGGGTAGTGAATCCCAGCAGTCTAATTTGTCCTTCATATAGAAAACCGGGAGAAAACACTTAGTACTTCTTATAAGATCAGCAATGGCAGCACAAGGTGTTCTCATGCAAGCCTCCTCCGAAATAGTTGACACTATTAATAGTAGGTATATAGTAGACAGCGGGCTCTGTGAAATCTTAACGCCAACGAAGATGCGAAGCTAATTATGAACCCTGATGTGGAGCATAAATTTTAAATTAGTCAACTGCAATGGTGCATTTTGAAGATTATGCTCGAGCTCTCTGTATATATCACCTCTTACCCCGAAATGTTTTCATGTGCTTCATATACATCATCAGATTTGATTTAGGTGCCAAATCATTTGTAATTTTTCGCATATTATCTTCGCCTATTGAAGTTAATTGTTGATGAAGTGAGAGGGAAGGGAATTTGTTGTTTTTGGACTTTAGATATCAATAGGAAGCTCATGTGAATTTTGAATTGAGTGGCTTTAGACAAAATGAGATTACATATACCATGAAAGCAAGTTTTTCACATGCGTGTCAATATCTTGAACTTTGTAATCTCTTGAAAGACATACGAGAGCCTTAGTATGAGTCCTACAGCTCTAATTTTATTACGATCCTCTAACTTCAGATCGTTGGATATTTTTAGTTTATTTATTGTTTTTGCATTTAAAGATTATTTTTCTGTGCTATAATAATTTTCCATTGTGACGACGTCTATTGTAACCTTGTCAGTTGTATTTAAGTGTTTAGCAACCGATACCAGGAGTTGTTCAAGGTACAGCTATTCCATTGATATTGTGCAAGACTTAGACGATAGGTGACTAATGGACTCCGTTGCTCACGTACTACCACTAGCTCTCCATTTTCCACGTACTAGCTTATAGAATGGTTTTCCGTTGTAGATGCACTATCTAAAGGCTTCCGTTTGATATACGTATAACCAATAGTCTTCCGTTCCTCACGTACAGGCTTGCAGACAGCGTTTTGAGGCAGAGACGCATTTTCTAAGTTTCTCGGACATGCTATATCAACTTTCTAGAAATTTGGATAAGTTATTCGGGTGGGAAGTTGAAGGTACCTATTGTCAAGTCAAGTGAGTTTTGCATCTTTTTACTTTTACGGTTGGTGTAGTTTCCCTCGATGCTCTTTTCATTGTCTTCATTTGATCGTTGGGGGTTATCTTGAGCCTTCAGTTCGATTTGATGTCATCTCTTGTCCTCTTGTTGACAGATGTCCTTTGGAACTTTTCAATTTTCCGTTTCAGTGTCGTCTTTTGCTTTACAGATAATGCGCCGTATCAGCCGTACTGCATGTCGTTCTCCTTTTATAGTTAGTTGTTAGTAGGAGGGCAGGATATGAGAGGATCGGATGTGGATTTTTGTGAGAGTTTAGGTGCCTATCGAAACTCTATTGCCCTGTTTATAATATTGATTCAAAAAGTAACTATGAATTATAAGCGAAGGAAAATTTCATATGGAAAACTTCACAAATGTTTCTATAAATGTCTCGCTATATACAGGTTCGTTACAGACCGCATACAGAGATAGAGAGGGAGAAAGACCTTCAACCTATTGGAAGAGAGAAAATTTAACTGTGTCAAAAGTTACTGATGTGTCTCAAATTGCTTTAAGTTATTTATATTTAAGATTTAATACGCTATGAGTCTCTGTTCATAATTATTTTATTATTTTTGCGCGTAATACTAGAGCTGCAAGTCACGCTCATCCTTTCACCTTCCAAAATACTTTCGGTCTATACAGTAAAATTCCGTAATGATATTTATTCCGTATAGTGCGAATGTGAAACAGTCTACCTTCTTTTGTATTTACTCCGGGTTACAATCTGCGATGGTTCAAAAGTGGCATACATCAGAATCTACGCCACTTTCCTCATATTTCCCCTAATGCTTTTCATATTTACTTCCTTTCTGCCATGCTGTGCTTTCCATCATAGCGTATCCTCTGAGCTTGGTTAAATAATATAAAAAAAATAAAAAAAATTATTTTACCATACGTAGTTATAACGTATATCTTCAACATTTTTTTCTCACCTTCACGAGCAACCTATTCTTTCTTCTTTCTCTCTTTTCCCCATTTTTCTCTTCTCTATTCTGTCTCTTCTGCAGTCTACCCTAAATATAAATATTTCTATCTATATCTCTTTCCTTGCTTTCTTCTTTCCACTCTGTCTCACTTTTTTTTTTCTCTTTCTCTACTTCTGTGTAAATCTCTATCTGTTACCTCTTATTTTATTGGTCTGTTTTGGACACCCAAAAAGCCACCTGTCAGCACAGATCAGGCTTTGGGAATTGGGAGGACAGAATTAAAGAAGACGAAGACGACGAAACCGCTGAACACGTTTTGTGTGACTGTGCAGTGGCTGTACCGCAGAACGCTAGGACATCAGAAAACGCATTCCAATTGTCAAAGATGGCCCCCAAGAACTTTATGGGTATTGTAAATCACCTGGGTGCCCTAGGCTCTTAATGTTCAAATGTAATGTTAGAAAAGATCTAATAGGTCGTGGTGACTAGATGAGATGGGGGAACTCTATTTGCGTTCCACCATCAAATAATAGTAATTAATTCTTTTCATCTGTGTTTCTCTCCCGTAGATAAACGCATAGTACTTACCAATGTGGAACAGTTTGCCATTATATGCCCAATTCCCCTCTTCCACAGCTATGAGACGCAAACATTAAAAGCTGCACACCGTCACCCCTTGGCTTAACCAAATAATCCTGAACTCCATACTCTTTTTTCCTTCCTGCTAAGGCTGCGCTAGGACATCATAGAGTATCCCCATGCGCTTTGGCAGCATTATAAAAAAAATGTCTCCCCGACTCTTTCCTTCTATCTATAAATCTGTATCTCTCCTTTCATATTTGCTTCTTTTCTTCTCCTCAACTTCTCTTTCTTGCTAAAGTACATTCATTTGCATCTTGATTCTTTCTAACCTCACAAGTAGGTACCCCGTATAAAATTTTTTAGACAAATTCTACCATCATTATTACAAAAATCATCCAACTTGAATATTCTGAAAATTTTTTTGCATGTCTCAATCTACACAACAATCTTAATCCAACATGCGAAAAGGAAAAATACCGATTTTATGGAATTTCACTGAGATAAACAACATCAAGTGAAGCTAATATCCGACGTCAGAAAGGCGAACCGAATTAAATCAATCAAACTCCGATAATCTCTTGCTAATCAAATTTATATTTCCTCAATGCATACCTATACGCTCTAAAAATAGCAGCAATGACAACAAATTCCAAGGTGTGCCGTCGCCATCGCCGGTCACCTTAAGACAGTTCACCGGTGCGAGCATAAGATCATCTCAACAATCTGTCATCAAATCTCATTCCTTAGTCATTCGTTACCTGTCCATTTACAACAGGAAATGATTCCAGTCGTCTCTAGTTTCTCAATTAAGTTCTCTTATCGCTTTTGACAGCAATCAATCAAATTCAATGAAAACCCCGAAAAATTCTCATCTTAAGATAATCCAACCACTTCCATGCTTGTTAATCTTATCAATGGATAGACAACATTACTTCTCTCTACAGAGATCCTTCTTAAACCAGAAATGGAAAAAAAAAGACGACTTCCCAATCGATGACCGATGTAGACATGTAGACACACTTTGGACACATATTGAAATCATTGATAAAATTTAAATTCTGTTTGTTCTCTGTTTGATTTACCACCACCACCAGCACCATTACCACCATCACCATCAATTTAGTGGCATTGATTCCAATCGAGGACAAAATAATAAAAACCTTACCCGGCCGGCGCGGCTTTAGTATAACAAATCAGTCAAGGCACGTCCATCCTGGCGATGATTAATCCATCAAACCCACAACTGAACAGCTGTCGATCAAAATTCATTTGGACGTGTCAGAAATTTTTCGACTAGCAAAAATGTGACGTTAAACGATTGAGAACGTCACTTCACCTTGGTCAAACAGCACCGGCAGTAACATCAGCAGCAACAGCAGCAGTAGCGTCATCATCATCATCAGCAACAACAGCAGCAGCAGCAGCAGCAGCAGCAGCAACACCAGCTTAAGCTCCAGCTCCAGCTCCAGCATCAGCATCATGACCAAAAAAGCAACAAAAGCAAACGACAAGCAAAGTGCAAACTCCATTTATCGTGGACGACATGGAAAATATGCTGATGAATCCCGTCTCTGGGCCACTTTCGATGGACGACTCGTTGTTCGGGATTTAGATGAGGAATCACCCATCCGTCTAATGATGATGCATCCTGCATCCGATGAGTGACATTTTTAATATGTGCATGAGTGTGCATATTTTACATAGGATGACCCTTTGGGTGTTTGACGCCCTCATAATTGTCATCGTTGGATTCCATCTCAACCTCTCCTCTGGTGGTGAAGAGGTCTTTTGTTTGGCACTGACAACCGCCAGTACATATAAGCATCGATGACATCTATTCATCATTGGCAAATGTCGAACGGCAATCGAATATGGAACGCAAAACGCGGTAAAACAAGCGTTTTCATTATTGGTTTCAGGATTTGCCATGTATTAATGTGGCTGGCGGATATGCTTTAGCTTTTGTTTGTTTTAGCGGAATAGTTTTGACCTGTTGTTAGGTGAAATTATTGCTCATTGATTTATGGAATGACTTAAATTTATACGACACCGAGTTTTGTTGTGTGATCTACGAAAAACATTTGTTGTTTTGGAATTTAATATCATGTTTGCGGCGATAAATGTAGGTACATGAAATACCCACTTGACACAGGTATTTAAAGTATGTGTGTAGGAGAATTCAATGGTTCTTGAATTCCTAGAATGTATGGAGTGGTCGAAAAGTACTGGTAAATTAAACTTGTCACTTTCGATTACCTCCTCAGGAATGTTTCTTAATAATTCCTCATTGTTTGAGGTCCACTTCCGAAGATTGACTCCTCCTTTATTTAGGATATCACAATTATTTGACTTTGAAGTTCCTTGACCTCTGATACATACAGTATTCGCTCCTGACAGCATACGTCTAGAGCAAGCTGCATTACGATTTTGACTGCAAGATATGTGGCGAGAGCTGTTCCATAAGTAACGGTGTTTAAAACAAACTTTTGATGCGTTCTGCAGGATTCTTTCGCCATAATGTGCGTTAGTAATTTCGGTCTTCTTTTGTCGCCATAATCTATTTGAAATTTTTTTTCAATGTTCGTAGTAAAAACAAAACGTTGCTTCCTCCATCTTAACAGGATTTGGCTTAGATCTTGCTGAAGCTTTTTTGTGGTATGAAGGACCAACTCTTACAGCAGATGAACTTTGAGTGAAGTTCAAAGCCAAGGGCTTTAGCTGAATCAAAATTTGGTAGTACGGTATTGCTGATGAATATTGGTGGGATAATATTAGGATCAATTCCATTTCTATATATAGTTAAGAAATTTTAGTTACTCGGATTTAACTCCAGGTTATTTAGCAATGACCAATTATATATGTATACGCTGCAGGTCATAATTGAATCGGCATACACAGTCCTCCAACAAGCCAATTGGTGTACTTACATAGATTTGCACATTGTCAGCATATAGATGAATGGAAACATATGATATAACGGCAATAATGTCATTCAAATAGAAGCAGAATAGCAAGAGGTCAAGTATGGATCCTTGAGGAACTCCAGATTAAAGAGACTTTTCACCCCAGGCATATCTCATTCACCCTAACAAACTGACTGCGTCCACTTAAAACAATATTGACTGCATACGAAGAATATAAAAATTCGTTTAAAAGTTTTCTCAGCAGTTTGCCCATATCTAGTGCTTTATGAATATCTGATGTAACCTTGAGCGTAGAAGTTTTGCACCTATGATTCGGTCGGAATGCATATTGCCAAGAATACCGATATCCATTTAGATCGATGTAGTTCCCAGGCTGAATATATATCGAAAAGATAGGCAATCCATCTGGTCCTATTGCATCAGATATATTTGCATTCATAGCCAGAGGGACTTCATTCTCATCAATGCAACGAAAAGCAAATCCATCCACTGGGAAAGTCCTTCAGCATAAGCACTAGCACACATTTACTCTAAAAGCACATTCCTCTAAAAGCCTAACATAAACAAATCTAAACCTATTTCTATGTTATTTATTCACTATCCCAATTTCAGTTAAAGAATTTATTGACAAACACGCGAAAAAAATATAGGACCCAAAATTGAGCCATGAGGAACTCCAGTTAACATACATTATAAGGAGAAAAAAAGTTTTTCATTCTGTTTTCATTGTTAGAAATTCGTATTAAAGATTTTCGAGTAATAAAGCGATGACACGCAGGTGTTTATAATGAAAGGTTTTATAATGCTTCCACTTTAAATTATGCTATGTAGAACGGGCAATCAATTGGGCTTACTTATTATTTTCCAACTGGGCATCTATGGCCGTAGCATAAATCATGTTTTTGTATGTATAAAAGCCTTCGGGAAATTAGGGCACGTTTATGTTCGATTTTGTGACGAATATTAACATTCAGTTGTTGAATTATTGTCGGATCTTCGCATACTTCGATAAATCTCCCTGAAATTCCTGATTAAATGCTGCATGTACTTCTTTCGAGAAACCATATATAGTATATACTAAATCTTGGAAAGAATTAAGAAGGCCCATCATGAACTAGTCCGATTATAATATTTTGAGAGTGGATAGTAAAGAGGTTCGTTAGGTCCCCAGTGAGGAATTCAAAAGGTTGGTAGCTAGGTTGTATATAAACATAGAATTTGTTTTCTAAAATTTAAGTTCCTTAAAAATATATTCCTCATCGTCTCTTATCAAACCAAAATAAGACAACAATGCAAGTAAATTTTGATAAAAAAGTCAACTCCGAACCACAACCTTGTACGAAAGACTGTATACGAGAAAGAGTCAATAGCACAATTGAAGAGTTTTTTTTTTGGCAGGGGGACGAGAGATCCCACGTATGGAGGCCAAAGTGGTCCATTGTGCTATCCAGCTGCTTGAAACCCTTTCACCAAAACCTTCAAGTTCTCTTAATAAAGCGCAGCAGGTCTTGGAGGTAAATTTTTTAGCTCGTTCACAGATAGGAAGACAGACCCAACCGTATCTAGCCTTCTTCGGGCAAAGGCCAGACAAGCACACAGAAAGTGTTCGGTTGTTTCAGGTTCTTTTTCCAGGCAGGGCAGATGCTCAGGGCTGTAAACAACTCCCATCTCTGTTCGATGAGCATGAAGTGAGCTATGGGCGGTGATGATGCCAATCTGAGTTCTACATTGTTTCCTTCTGAGCCCGAAGAAAAATTCAGTGAGTCCATAAAGAAAAAGTACTCAGGTTCACTCATCTCTGCTGATGTTTCATATGAACTTGAAGAGAGATCCGGTAACTAAAGTGGTAACGGCTATAGCGAGTTCCGGTCCAAGGCACGGAGAACCAGAGCGAAACTTGGCTAGAATGTCAGCTCTTTATTTCGCCAGGATCCCCATGTGACCAGAAACCCACTGAAGAGACACACGTTGTTGTGGATACACAGCTTATCAACGAAAGACCTACAGTACCCCGGCAACTTAGATGTTGTCCGAGGGCCGCTCAGAGTCATCAAGGCTGCCTGATTATCCGAAAGGGTAACAAGGTACACTCCCTTGATCTCCATATCAAGAGCTATCTTTGCTGCCATTATGATAGCAAAATTGAATAGTTAGGTACCTACATATATAAAGTTTGAACAGTCTTCTGTGTACAGAATTTCAAAGCTAAGAACACCTTCGAATTCTAATCAAACATATACTCAAAAGTATAGACATAGAAATCTGAATGTATTTCAATTACAATTACATAATTCAACAAAGGATAAGCTACTTTCGATACTATAATAATGGCAACACCAGGTTTTTTAAACTATTCTGTATGAAATGAAACTGCCTATTATATCTTCTTCAAGTTTCTATCAATTTATGTTTTCATGGAGTCATAACAGAAAAAAAAGAAACTCATTCACCAATTTTAATTTTCTTCATTAAACTGTGCACGATCACCATGGATTTAGGTGACATCTGCCAGATTGTCACACAATTACATAAGATCAACTCAAAGGAAAATATATTCCTTAAACATACACTTGAAATACCTATCTTTTGCAAGACAAATGTTTATTTTACTTAGTAACTATAAGTGACTTCATACACGTGATTTTATCGATCGGCTCAAAAATTACCATAAAATCAATGTACCTACTCGTAAAGAAAAAAAATAAATACCTACAATAAAACCAGAAGTCTAGACAACACGAAAATTCCCAAAATTAAAAAGAACACACTTTCCTTAACACAAAAACTCCTTTCTTACCTTAACTTTCTACAGAAATAAAAAAAATAAAAATAAAACAAAAACAAAAAAATCTCATTAATACCAGCAATAACTCTTACTATTAAGTTGACGCGGAGCCTTCCGAAAAGTCGTTCAATACTTTTTCAATGCCGACCAATAAATTTCTCTCGCTAATACCTCAACATTTCAAATTTAGGTGCATATAAACGAAATGCCCGGCGGGAGATCTTTCCAAAAGTATAAATAAATATCTTTCATCTCAGAAATTCCCTGGACATCATTAAAGCCAACAAATCTAATCGGTTGGCTTAGGATATATTTTATTATTATTTTACCATAGCTAGAAATAGTCTATAAGTAACCAATAACACCATCATCTACCTATATTTATACATACATTACACAACACCACTACCACCACCCATCACCACTACTGATTTCTTAGTAATAGTTATATAGTATTATCCATCCTCAATATAATATATCTCTGGACAGGAACAATTCTTCTTTCAAAAGTATAAAATGCGCCATCTGTCAAAGATAAATGTGATCCTAAATAAAATTTATCGCTCTAATTTATGTCTGACTCACGAAGACTGACTATGCCTCAGGGGTCATATAATTTAGATAAGAAATTTCCTGGATACTGGACAGCAGACCATCATCATTGGAAGGTCTTAATCAGGCGAAGAGAAAAGAAAGGCTACATCAAAACTGGATGGTGAATAAAAGAAGAAATGTAAAATAAAAAAAAAAAAAAAATCAGAAAAAACAAACAAAAAATGAATAAACAATATAAATGGTGGGTGACATTGACAATCAACGAGCGACCGACAGATCAACTAACCAACTAACCAGACGGGTGTACTCAAGGTACGATTAAAGGTCCACTGATATTTTTTCGATATATAATTCAAAAACGAAATTTTATTCACGAACATGATATAAAACTTTCTCAGCAAGCGTGCGCATCACCAAACGTTGTTGGATGCCATAAAAAAGGATTTCCGCTGTAAATCACTAAAAAGAAAATAGGAAAAAAAAAATACAAAAATAAGAATGATAAAAAGAAAAAAAAAACATGAAATAAAAGGAGCAAATTATGAGAAGGACCAGAACTTTCCCATTTCGAAAGAAAGAAAAAATTCTTCATCGCTTTTATTGGTTTTTAAGTGCACAACTATTTGACGACTGAAAGTCGTTTTGTGTATTGAGAGAGTGCGGCGTGCTGATATCATGATATACGAAGAGGATAAAATATAACCACATCATTCGAGAGATGCTTATGTTGCTGATGCTCTGTGTGATGCTGTGATGATGCTGTAATGTTATATGATGGCCAAGCCAGACCAGACCATATTCTACAAAGCAGAGTATCACACAACATTGATAGGTCGGTCTCCTCTATACTATATGTATGGTCTCTCATCTTAGAACTGTGTATGAGTTGCCTTCGATGTCATAAAATCTTCCGAAAAGACTACTTATGTGTCTGGACGGTGTGATTTATGGGCTTCAGGCTTCATGTCCCCATACGATAATAACGTTTGAAGATTATTTATTGGATACATCTGTTCTGGGCGATCTTTTCTCTTCTTACAATTTCACTGTATATCTGGAATGTGTGTCTTAAATGCCAGGCATTGAGTGCCTCTGGCAGGCGGCATTGACTATAATATACTTTTTACAATCTATCCATAATGCATATATGATATGGACCAAGATAATATGATGTTGTGGCGAAAGTGATGAAGACTGACATTTTAGTGTATATAGAACAGAAATATAATCTTCGCCCTCCTCCTCCACGTAATAAAATAAAATTAATTAATAAAAAAACAGTGATGCCACATAATTCTTTTGAATTCATCACGTTTATGTAAATTGTTGATTTTGAATTGGATAAGAAGAAAATGGAATTTTCAAAACCAAGAAATATTTTTGTGCTAACTGATTTGGGAAGTTTTGTTTGTGATATTCCATTTAGGCACCTTTTTTCAGAATTTTCAATTGATTCGGTACTATAGATGTCATATGAAGTTTTCGCTAGTATGATGCAACCTACTTGGACATATCTGTACCTACCTGTGATAGGATGATTTTTGTCTCGTCAATTGAACGCAGCCGCAGTAATTTGCTTAAAGCTGCAAAAATATTATTTTTAATTTTAAAGTTATATATAGGGGAAAATGGGGCAAAATGGGATTTATTATAGTGGTAATAATTTTTAATGATTTTATGATGACTCGTGCACTACCAAAACAAACTAATGTCGAATTCTTTTCAACGAGTTCTACACCAGCGCAGTGCAGCTTTACGTAGTTTTTGTAATAAATACAGCATGAGATTGTCATTTAAGTGGTGTTATATAAGCTCTATCTAGAGAAAGCAACGCACCTATGAAGAGTCTTAAAAAAAATACAGAGAGCTGCCTGCCTGCCTATGTAATACAGGTGTTCTGCGTATAACACCAACGACAGGAATGGAGATCATACTTCGACTTCGGCTCCTTGACATCCATGGAAAATGTATAACTGCTAAAAGTGCACTAAGGCTTAGAGAGTCAGGACAACAACAGACCGTGGTCACAGCAGAATACTGAAGTTCTGTCCTAGAAACTGTATACTGGGAGCAACGGATTATATAGTGCCTAGACTAGAGCTTAAGAAAACATTCACAACTATAGCATTCCAGCAGAGAGGAATGGAATGATAATCGACTCTTTGTCTTCACAGACGGTTCGAAAATGAATGTGGGAATGGGAACCGTGGTGTCCTCAGCTTTCCCTCAAAAGCTGGAATCGTACCGCCTACCAGACTACTGTAGTGTGTTCCAGATGGAGGTTATGCCTATTAGCAAAGCAGCAAGGCTGCTGGTACCCAGCGATCAAGTTATATCAGGATTTGTATTGACAACCAAGCTACAATAAAGGCCATGAACTCGAGCACTATTAGATCGTGACTAGCGCAATAGTGTCGCTATGAGCTCGAGAAATTGGGTGTTATTCATAAATTTTTTTTTCTGCTGGGTGCCTGATCACAGTGACATACCTGGAAATAAGGTTGCTGATGCTCTGACCAGAAAGAGTTTCGCTATGAATATATAGTATGTCTAGCAGAGGAGCCCATTGGTCGGCCCCTAGAATCAGAAGGTAGAGGATTCTCGATGCATATGCCTGTAATCTGGCAAATAGCAGATAGGGAGAATTATGCACATGAGCGTTTTCCAGACAGATCTGGCCCAAGATATTTCCTTGAAAGACTCAATCTTTGCTGAGGTTGAACCAGAATGATGTGCGTAACGTTATCGCAGTTATTATGGAGTACTGTGTAGAGCGCTCCATACAATGACTTCTGCAGAAACTGTATGGATGAGGAAGAGGTTGAGAGCGATCAGCACCTGCTGTGTGAATGCCCGCACCTTGCCAAGTGTAGGAGGAATGCGCTTGGTAGCTACTTTTTCGGCGAATTTGGGAAGCTAGCAGACAAATAGTTGGGGGACCTGGTAATGCTCATTAACTGTAAATCTGGGATAACTTTCCCAGGTACGGTCCCAATAATGTGGTATCATAATGGACGACAAATGATCTAAGTGAGGCTGATCACAGATGCTCGAGCGGTGGCCACCACTCTAACCTAACCCTATATAAGCGCTAACCTGTGTTGACCCTTTTTTGTATATACTTAGTTTATATATAAAAATATCGATATAAAGGCGATTATATACATACCACCAAAATTAACCGATAGTGAACTGTGTGTTAAGTTTCAATTTAATTATTTAAAAATAGGGAAGGAAAGTCAACTGTCAAACGAAGATCAGGTAAAATAAAAGCGCATTAAAAGAACAAAAATAGTTTTTTTTAGAAAAATAGTGAAAAAGTACTGCCAATGGTGGATGGCCATTCTCTTTGGAATCCTGCAAATTAAAGAGAAAATTAAAAAAAAAAATACGGAACTAAAACCGATAACCGAAATATACCGATGAAAATATTGAAGATCGCCTATGTACATGAGAATAGAAGTTAAACGGGAACTTCTGGAAGAGTATGAATTTTGTGTATGATTATAAAGCGCAATTCGACAATTGATACGGTTCTGTTGGACAAAAAAAAAATTTTCCTAAAGCGGGTTGAAGAAAGTAGGTTTTGAAAAGTGAACATTAATTCATGAAATAATGAAAGCCAACTACAAGAAAATATATGTAGGGGAGTGTCGTTAGGGTTTTACATCCTTTTGACTTTTGCCCATAAATTTAGTTTAAGGAAGAATTTGGCAAATCAAAACACATATTTGGGAAGCTCTGGAAAAAAGGAAAACTTTTGCTGAACATTTAAGATTGATTGGGTAAAAAGTGATAGCAAATTTTGGTATATTAAAAAAAAAGTGACGAAAAATGTGCTAAAATGATTGAAAATTACCTGGAAAAATTAATTTAATCAAATAAAAAGCTGAATTTGTTGTATTTTTCCTTTTGTTTTTTAATCAAATTTTGAATCACACATTATTTGAAATCATATTTGCGGCAAATATCGTTATATTAACGCACTTCAAATGCACTTCTCTCTTGCTTTGTCTTAAGAGGGATTTTGCTATGCTTTCTTGGCAGGCATCTTCCTTTAGCTGGTGTTTTATTGGCGCACTTCGTTGGGATTGGTGCTGGATGTTTTTAGGACATCTTTCAAGCACACATTTACAGAGGGCTACCCTTGATTACACAAAGTGGCCAATCTTGACGACAAGCGTCATTGCCGCATCACGTGACACAACAACCAAACATGTTACAGTATTGAATTTTTCTCTTAGTTTATTTTGAAACATGAGTCATATAACACATTCACATTGCTAACCTTGATAATTGCATATTTTCTTCTCACTTTCTGGCCGTATTCACTTCTGCTAAAAAAAAAAAACTTTTTTTCCGAAGTTCAAACCACTGAGTGCACAGCACATACTTTGCGTTCAAGCTCCAAGTCTGCAATGTCACGAAAAGTTGGCTGTTACTGAGAGAAGTATTTCCGAGCTCGAATATTGGTACGCTTGTGGTCAAAACTAAAAAAATCGCAGATGGCCGACCTAGACCACATTCCCTATGTACATATCTAACAATTTTAGGTGGAACAAAATTAAAGACTGAAAGAAACCACAGATATCTAATTATATCCCATGTCCTGTAAAAAATAGAATAAAACAGAACGTATCTAAAATTTTGAAAAAAATATGAGCGAAATGTTGCAACAGCTGAGAAAAAAAAATCACAACCGTAATTAAATAAGACGCTCAAAGAAAAGGATTAAGAACAATTTCAGTAAACTGAAGGCGATACAACACAACGGAAAAACTCACTCTACAAGAATCCCTTATACTCGAGAAAATTAAAAAAAATCCATAAAAATCATGAGAGTAAGAATAATAAGGTTGTCGGCACGGATTTTTCTAAAACAATTCAAAGCAAGCTAACGTCTAACACGGGACACTTGGATATGTACTAATATCCGGTTCGGAGCCCATCTGAAACTATAGGTTCGATCGATCATGGCATTGAGACATTTTGCCATCTGTCCCATAAAGGAATTAGGGGGACTGGAAAAAAATGAAGATGATCAAAAATGATCGAAAGCGCCGATGCCAAATTATCAGTAGTTTATAATAGAAATCTGTGTAATTCACGAGCACCAAAATCTGTTAAAAAAAAAAGACGCTCGCACTATTTATTAAACTCAATACTAAGAAAAATCAAATGAATATTATCTAACAAAGTACCTATGCACATTAGCGTTAATATAATAAATATTAACCAGTTCGACCAATAGAAACATCACATTAGAAGAGATATGGTAATTCATTAGCAAGACAAGAAGATATACTTTGAAAATCACAACAAAATTTCGGATATAGATCTAATGATCTTGAAAATGTCCTCATATTTCAAGACGCTTGATGGGGTTATCCTGTGTGACTGGTTCAAAGAATTGATTTTGTTTAGAATATGTGAGTAAAGTAATTTTTCGATATTCAGAGTCGTTCGAAGTTACAGCGTTGCACAGGAGTACAGGTGTTTTGAGCGTGAGCACTCGATGAGCATCGGACACCTTCTCTTGCGCTTCGGTTTCTTATCTGAGCCCTTTTAATATAAACACAGGTATAAATGCACAATAGAGAAATAAATATATTTATTCTCTTATCTCATTTTCTGTTGCGAATATAACGGTTAGTTTAGTTTGGACTGAGCCCCTAAAGCGTTCGTTTATTGGTGATAATCGTATTTGAACCTCTAAACGCATTTTTCTCAAAACAGTATTTTTCAAACTGGTGACCACGACATCTTCAAAGCTATCGAACGAATTCTTTTGAAATTTGACTGACTTATAGTCTGTCCCCGGGACTTGCGGCTTCAAATAGAGATATTGATATTGCAATTATGTCATATTGCAATAATAGAATTTCAGAGACAGACACACTAGCGGTTTTCGATACTGAAAATTAATTAGCGAACTGACTTTTAATTTATCACTTGATTTGTCATTTGACTTAAGAAAATTACGCCAGCGTACAAAATGAGAGCAAATATTGTGAGATTACTTATCTATATGGAAAATAAAAACGAAATAGCCACTTCCACCTTGACAAGTGGCAAATATTAAATTAAGTGAATTACTTGAAGGCACTTGTTGGAACTTTTTACTATCAGCCATTTAAACAAAGTTAAATAAAAAGACTTGTGTAGTTCCAAAAATGTTACTTATTCCCGTTTTTAAACAAAATGACGCGTTTCGCCCTACTGAGGCATCATCAGGTTACTAACTAACTTTTTCTGACATTTAATATTTCAGCCATTTAAACAAAGTTAAATAAAAACAACTACTAACTAATTAGTAACCTGATGATGCCTAATTAGGGCGAAACGCGTCGTTTTGTTTAAAAACGCGAATAAATAACATTTTTGGAACTACACAACTGTTTTTATTTAACTTTGTTTAAATGGCTGAAATATTAAATGTCAGAAAAAGTTGCACCCAACATTGCAGTATAAAATTCCTTTCCAAAAGGTTCGTGTATTAAATGATTATGGTTTATAACTAGGGTGATATTGCAATAAACTCGTATACCGCATACATTTTCTGCAATTTCAATACTGAGTTCCAATATACTACATGGTGAGTGTACACCGAGCGTATACCGAGCTGTTTCTCAATATATAGAGACAGATTTGCGGTTTAGCGAAAATTGCAATATTGAAATTTTCAGTTTAGCGCAAATTGCAATTTTGAAATTGCGAATCTGTCTCCGGTATTATTCAGTATATACTCATGTAGGCATCTTGCAAATTAAGATAATTCTGATTCATCAAGTCGTTCCTTTTTTTCATGTATGCGAAACCGTGAAAAAACATTAAAATTCCCGAAAAAATGTTTAACAAGATTCCAAAAATGTAAATTTCAATATTTTTTAATAATCCTATTTCACAAGGTAGTTCATACTATACTTCACAGATTAAAATGCGGTTTGATTTTTTTGTTTCCGATAAGCAGAACGAGCACAATCGTGGTCACCTCAAAGCACTTGTTTTTGAGTGACGTAAGTTGCCGTATACTTCAGAAATGAGCAACGATTTCGGATTGTGAAAAAATTGTAAAGTGTGCTCAAAATATGAATAAATATGTGGCGGAACTTTCGCAGCTGAAGGTTTATTTACTTCGAAAAAACCCAAAAAATTACAAAAAAACTGAAAAAAGAGCCTTCACAAGGGATGATCTCCTTTATACTCGAAAAATTCAATTCATGTGTAAAGTTAATCTTGCCTGTAATAAATGTGTCTATAAATGTAATTACTTGAGTGAGCCATAAGATTAGCAATATTCAAGTGTTACGAAAAAAAGCCAAACCTTTGACTCCTATCCCATCAGGAATAGATGGCGGCACAAAATATCTAATGACAAAATCCTGGTAAATAGAATCATAAATTTGTTTAAATTTAAATTCTAATACTTTCTTATATTTTTGGAAATGGCAGAAAGAGTTTTTTTTCCGGATTTTCGGTACTTTTTCTCTTTGAATTAGAATACGTTCCCGTTCAGTGTATACTCAACGCAGAACGGTCGAGGAAAATGGGTCTGTAAAGATTACTGAATACAAGTAGTTTTTGTGTACCCGTATTGAAAAAAAAAACTGTTTTGAAAATAAACACGGACAATGGAAAATTAGACAAAAATGAAAAACCTGGCTAAAAGAGTGGCTTAAAACAGAGATAGGTCTGTAGGTATACCTACTTTCAAAAGAAAAGGAAATGGAAAAAAATCATCGCTTCATTACGTAAGATTTCAATTTGCTTTGAGAATATAAAATATTAGTATATGTTCCGTTATATTTTCTTGTTTTATTTAATTCTTTTGTATACTTATCTACGAGAACTAATGAAAACGGTTGTAACTGATAAATTTTCCTTGTCCTTCGCTTCTGTATTTATTATTGAACAACACGAACAGGACCATTTTATTTCCCTACACACATTTTTCTAGATTTACAGTTTTTTAATAAATTTTAATTGTTCCGTTTATTTTGCTATAGTTGTGAAAAATCGTTTACTACCTAAATACACTTATATACTTTCCTGAACCCTTTCGGAGCTCGACTAAAGAAAAAAAAAAATGCAGTTTCCTTCATTAATGTGTGTGATAATCCAAGAAAAATTTAAAATTGTTGAAAAAAATTTAAATGGTAAAATTACCTTCTCATTTGCGGCAAAATAGAAAGTCTACGACCACCTATATCATAATATTAAACTGTAGTTTTCCAATTTTGTATTTTTTGATAATTACCTGTTCAATATACTTTATGCGCCCCCCCCCCCCCTCCCACTCCACCAAATATTGTTGATTTGTTGTTAAATCTGTCAGTAGTACAGAGTTTCTTTTTACCACTTGAACAAGTTACGTAATGTTCTACGAAACGTATGGTGTACCAAAAGGAAGAAATTATTGGCTTCCAAAATTTGTGGAATTTTTCAAATATTAATTTAATTTTAATTTTATACGTTAGCACAATTTTTTAAATTTGATTATTTTTTCTTCTTTTTATTGCAGATAATAGTTTTGTGAGTGAAGTGTTTTAAAAATTTCCATCATACGGCGAATACGAGAAAATTGGACTCATTATGCGGTCCAAACAACAACCGAGGCCTTCATATCGCTGGCTCAACAAAGAAGAAAATGGTAAGTGATTTTTCATTATGATAGCAATAATTTCATTATTATACGTCATAGAACTTTTGTTGGGAAAGAAGATACTTAATACTTTAATAAACTATCACTAGTGATGCAATTGGCATTGCTTCCGTTAATTTCTCGTTACTTCCACGCTGTTTCCTTGTTACAGTAAAACATCATAGAATTTGCTTGCTTCTATAACAATTGATTTTTAATATTAATTCATTGATGGTCAATGTTCTGATGAATTATCTAGTCTGATCCCTTGCAGAACGGTTCGGGCACACAATACTTGAGCTGCGAATTGCGCATATTCTTTTACTCTTCAAATTACTTTTGGTCGTACAGTAAAATTCCGTGATGCTTTTCTATCCCGAACTGTGCGAATGTGGAACAATCTACCATCATCTGTCTTTCTTCGGTGAAAGTTTAAAAGTGACATACATCGTTACTATCTCCTTTCTGCCATGCTATGTTTTGCATCATAGCGTATCCACTGAGTTTGGCTTAGTAATACATAAAAAAGAAAAGACTGTATATGCAGGATGATTCGTAAAGAAGTGTTCCAATATGTGCCAATCCTTTCATTGCAGTGTTGTGATCAGCGTTCACGACTGGACATTTTTCCGTAAAACCCCTCCTAATCGTTCGGCCCTTCCAACGGTATGTAAATTTTCGATTCCTTCTCCCAGTTTTGAAGTTATAGCTCAACAAAATTAAAATTTTGGAATTTTAGCTCAGGTGTTTTTTTTTATTTAACTACTATTTTTATCAAAAACACATCATCAACGCCAAAAACTGCCATAGAGTACGCAATTATTTTTGGAAATTAGCTTTTTAAGCCATTTTTGCTGGATATGTTAAAAAAAAAAATTAAAATAACGCAGAAATGATTACATTTTGGGTACAGAGTGTGATAGGTCACTTTAAAGCTAAGCTTTTGGGGTTTTTAAATCTAAAATGAAAAATTGGTGCTGATTATATTTTTTATATATATTTTATTATTATTTATATTTTTTTATTATTGGAACAGAGGATCCTCCAATGATTTTTTGAGTTTTGAGAATTTCCCAATGCAGGGGCGATTTGAATCTTATATGATGACGGCTTATTATTTTACTATATGGATAAAGGGTAATGCCCACTTTTCACACAACTTTAGGTCCGACATGAACAGACATATGACATTAGTCTTAAACGGTGTACTATGATACTTTGAACATATTTTATTAACACAATGTTTATTTCAATTTAACGGGGAAAGCTTTGGCGATTGGATGTAGCTTGAGCAACTTTCTTGGGTGAAAAAGTGAACTTTTCTACTTCTCGTAATTGTGCGGAATTGGTGCGTCGATGAAAATGACTTCCTATGATAAAAATGTTGACAACAGAGCACTAATGGCCGTGAAAGAAAGAACTGCAAAAATATATGTGAAATGTAGTAACTGGGGTGCGTGTGACATAAAAATGGGTATTCCAGCAGCAAAAACGTCCCAATAAAGCTATTTGAATGTGGAAGAAAGGAGAGAACACTATAGTATTCGGCGAGATCTTTCATTTGATATGCAACGTGCCGTATTGTTGGTACGACCCCCCGCTCTCCACCCTTAAAGTATCCTGAGAACAAATTTTCTTCTACGAATTGTAGCTGATATAAAGCTGAGACGAACAATGAAACCCGTTTTCCGATTAAGCATAACCCTGACGAATTAGAGCTGATCTAATGTACGAAAAATTAGTACCTCAGTTCGAATAAAAAAGAGGGAAGTACTAAAAAGTGAGTATGGGAATCGCTATTTAGTCTCCGAGTATAGGAGTGTGGGTACACTGTAAAAAATAATAGGACTATTCCCTAAATTTAGGATACGATTTTCCCTAAAATTAATAGTAATTTTCTCTGATATAAAGGGAAAATCAATTTAATTTCCCAAAATCAATGGAACATTCAATGAATTTAGGTATTTGGCATCAGAAAACCTATAAAGTACGTAAAATTCCCGGAATATTAAGCTCTTGGATATAAAGAAGAGAAGAATCAATAAATTAGGTATTATGCTACATTTTTTATGGAAGTATATTTTCGTTTATATAATTCACACATTGTTCTTGAAAACAAGAGATATATTGTTTTTCAAAAGTTTTTTTAGTTTTTTAAAGGGGGTGGTGTTCTATCACCTTCATCTATCGTGGAGAGTGGGTAGTGCTCTCACCTATTCCTTACATTTAAGGGAATAGTCCCTACATTAAAAAAAAAACGAAACAACAATTTAAAATTCCCTGTATTTTAGGGAATGTTCCCTACATTTTAGGGGGAAAAAACAAAAATTCCCTACATTTGAGGGATAAAAACCTAATCTTAGTTTTCCAAGGTGGAGCTTTCCCTAATCTTATCGACAAATGCCTAACCTGTGTGGCACAACTTGTTGCCACTCACTTTAGGGAATTATTTTTTACTTTGTACTCAAACACTTATTCCCAGTGCCTAGGGAACTCGATTCTATACTAGATTTACAAAGACGGATTATACCTCTGTTGTATGTTGCAATACATTTTCTATAGAAAAATAATGGAAAAAATTCCTAAGTAAAAAACAATTCTTGCCTACGTTCATTTTGGTTTCATAGACGTTTTTAAAATTTGTCACATTTTCTTTGCATCATTAAGAATTTATTTACTTGTTCAAAGTCATTGTCATAACGGAACAAATAAAATAGCTAAAAAATTTTAATTGTTTTTTTTTATGGAATTTTCTCAGAAAATTTTCTTATCAAAAAGAATTTTGATTCGTTTTCTGTGGATCTAGATTGCGCACTTTTCTCTGTGTTAATTGTAATAAAAATTATTCTTTGAATCCGCTTATTTTTTTTTCCATGATAGTTTTTTACAAGTGTTGTTCCAACATACATTTCAGCATTATTTTGAAATCTGGACACCCTGTTCTAGAGACCTAGATTACGTTCTGTAAACTTATACTACAAATTTCAAGACCTGATTGACATTCATTAACTATAGGGAAATATTATATGCTGCAGAATTGGAATATATAGTGGCTGACATAAGCTGGCTTTGTTTGAATAAATCCTAGTAGTTCCTTGTAGGTAGATTATAATCCTTGGTTACAGTTTCTCGCACATTATTTTATCTAAATTTTTGCAATATTTTTATGGTAATATATAATATTGAAGGTGGTCAGCTCGAATTAGCCTGGTTTTTAACATTTTCACTGGTAACGGGATAGTAGTTTTAAAACTCCCCAACCAATGCACACACTTCAGACCTTCAATTGCATTTCTAAAAATGGATAATTAATTCAGACACAACCGAGGCATCGATTGTGGAAGTATTTTTCATGTGGGCCCCCCTTAAATTTTGCCAGTTTTCTTTTAGAATGCAATTTATATTTAAATAGAGCGAGATCTTATCGCAATATTATTTCGCTGATAAAAAAATAATAATTTAAGATTTCACAGGGCACAAGCTAGGTCGTTGCCATGATCAGTAATGTTCAACTACTGAGCTTAAAATCTTTCTCCCTTCGAATTTCCCCCTATTTTTGGTATGTTGAAATTTGGAAACTTCGCAAAGTCAAATGACTTCGTCAGATCTTAACGCGTTGTAGAATTAACAAGTTTTCATATGGTATATGAGACCCGATATAATCTTTCACTCATCTTTTTCGTCGAAACTTGCTTAACCTCACATGCGCATTAGAAATGCCACACCGATGTAGTCCTTTCAGACATAGATTTCCGGAGAACATTATTAAAAAGGACGATCTTGAAAACCAATTCCTACACTCAGTCGGTGTAAATCACAGTATTCTTATAAATCTAAGGTTGTACCAGAGTAGTGTAAAGAAAAGTAACGAAATCATTCTTGTTTTTTTTTTTGCCTTATTTCTCTGCACAGAGCTTACTTGAGGGCCACGAATTGATTTATTTTATTTTGCCATTTCGAAAACTACACACCCAGAGAGAGAGAGAGAGAATAGTATATTTCCCGTAGTTCAAAAATGTTTTCCTCCTAACTTATATGCCGTCAACATAATAGCTGTACAGATGTATCTATATATAGCCGCCTTTTGGCCATATAACTATTCTATAGGATAGAGGGAGGGTGTCTATAGAGTTTGAGAGGTGAAGCAGAGAAAACGAAGGTGTAGGTCAACTCATAAATTACTTTTATTATTTTTCAACTGCTTTTTCAAAGCTTCCATTCCATAGCGGAAAGGGCAATGAGTACAAAAAGAGCCTGTTTTTTTTTTTTATTAATGTTCCCGCAAATATAGGAATAAACGGAAGTGCATATACCGACAGAGTGCAGTTTTGTTGCAATATAATAAAAGCCCCCCCTCCTTGCACCGACACAAAAGTTCAGAACACAAACTATAGCTATAGGTAGGTAGGTAGGTAGGTAGGTATTCTCCTCAGTGAGTATTGCAAGTGGTGTATAGGTATACCTACCTATACCCATCTACATTTAAGTAGTGAAAGCAGAAATCGCGAAAAGATTTATTTCTTTCATTTCCCAGAGCCGATTTTTAGTTTCGTCCTGCCTGCTGCCATCACACTACCACCACCCGCTAAGAAGTTATCCAGCCGCCCCAAGTCAGCCCTCTCTTTGCCATCTATCAAGAATAAGGTATAACAAAAAAAAAAAAAAAAATATTCTCCACAGTCGGTGGAGTGATGATAGAGTACCGTACCAATCTAACCTAACCTACCTATACCTATACCTATCTAACCTAGCATAACATTCAAGATGCAAGTTATTCGCAAGCTTTATTTCATGTGCATCTCAAAATATTATAAAGATGGATACGCTCTTTCTGGTACTTGCTGATGCTGCAACAGCAAAGTTCTGTGGCTCCCTTCAGTTCAAGCAGAATCTGTGTAAGTATATAGATTTCGCACAAAGTCCTTCCGTCCATCTGCTCTTCGTGCCCATCCGTCCGTTCGTCCGTCCGTCCGTCCATCCGTTCGTCCATCAGCCAATCGCTTAACTGTGCTTTGCTTGTATACCTACTTGCCGGGCCCACTTCATAAAATGCAATTTCATTGATTGATTAATTGATATCCAAAGTTAATTGCCTTTCGGATTATTTATGAGTTATTTATGGCAATGGAGCGCAAGTGTACGTGGATTGAGCACGTTTTTTCAATTCGCTGATGGATTTAAAGCGAATAATCTCGCTGACGAGTGCACCCAGATATTTATGGGTTTCGTTCGGTTTAATTTTTGCTCTTTCTATCTCTCTCGGTCTCTGTTTCTCTTTCTCTCTCTTTCTTTGTCTGTGTTTGTGTGTGTGTGTGTGTGCAACAAATGCTTTATTGGAAGCACGTAATTTACTTTTGTAGACTGCAAAAATATTACAAAAAAAAAAAAAAAAAAAAAAAAAACGCGCAAAATAAAAGTAAAAAATTAATAAACCTTAAGAGCTAAGAGCTCATGAAATTATTTATTATTTTTCACTTTATTGATGAGCGTGTGATGTTTAAAGTGTTTCGTTTGTTTCCAATTATATTTTGTTGCAAAGTAAAATGCATAAATTCTCACTTTAGTATCGATACAGTGAATTGAAATTCTTTTTAAAGAGATATGTAGATACTAGGTATATCCTTGCGAAAAATCTAGTTCAATAAATTTAGTTAGTTTGTTTTTAATTAAAAACTTCCTCGGAAAATCATTAAATTGTGGGGCTTTCAAAGATTTGTTCATAGAAAGTATGCTAAACAATTGCAAAATGTACTAAAACACTAGCTGCATTAAGTAAAACGATTAATATCAGTCTAAGACCAATTTACTATACACACCATACCCTAGCGCCTTCAGTAAATATATGGAATGCCCCATGAATGCCCCAAGAATGTAGGCAATATGAGCACGCCTTTGTTTTCATATTAAAATAATCGCTAAAGATCTTTTGGTTTTGCAATTTTCTTACTTTTCCGACGATAAGTGTAGTTCGATAGTTTTATAATGATCCTTTGATTGTTTTCTGACGTCGTTTGTTCGATCGGAGATTTTTGCTTGGGCGCCAATAGTTCGGTCAGTAATATAAGTCGGAATTTGGCTCTGGGTGGTTTCAGTGAAGTAAAGCGTCAAAATGACAACAGCTGACTTGAGTTAAATTTATGCCATTATTTCTTGCGTCCCTATTATAAATGTAAATTGGGTCTATTTTAGTGTATTCTCGTATGTATTGCCTAAATCTTGATGAGTGGAGTGACGGGAGGGCTTCCGTTGTACACGTACTAACTAATGGCTTCCGGTGTTCACGTACTACCACTTGTTCTCTGTTTTTCAAGTACTGGCTTATAGTATGATTTTCCGTTGTACACGTACCAACTAAACGGTTCCGTTCAACCAATAGTCTGCAGTTATTCACGTACAGGCTTGTAGGTAAGTCTTAAAGGCGGAGATAGATTTTCTAGATCACCCGGACAAGCCAGTTCAACGTTCAAGAAATGTAGGGAGGAAATTCGGGTTGCCGGTTGAAGGTTTCTAGTCAAGTCAAGTCAAGTTTGTTTTGCGCCGAATTTGTATTTGCTTTGTCGTAGTTTCCCTCGATTTTTTCTCTATTTGTCCTCATTTGTTCGTTGGGGTTCATCTTTAGCCCTCACCCTCAGTTCGGTTTGATGTCGTCCTTCTTCGTCTTATTGACAGGTGTCCTTTGTGTTCTGTTTTATTGTCTTCTTTTGAATTACAGCTGATGCGCCTTATCAGTCGTACCTCATGTCGTTCTCCATTTGGAGTTAGTTGTTAGTAGGAGGGCGGAGGAAGGAGATATGCAGATGGATTCAGGCAATGCTTTCCAACAAGATTATAAAGACGCAGCTCTCTGGTGAGTCATTGGAGGTACATACCACCAGAGGTTGTTCCCAAGGAGGAGTACTATCTCGTCTGCTGTAGTCTATGGTAGTTGACGACCTTTTAGTTCAGCGAAGCAACCAGAGTATTAGGATGTGGATTTTTGGGAGTGTTTAGGAATCAATGGTTCCTTAGGCATTGGTTTTCTGCAGAGACACTCTCTGAGTAAACGTGGCTGAAATTTGATTACCAAGGTCTCTAGTGAATCTATATTGCCCTATTTATAATATCGATTCAAAAAGCTATGGCGAATTACGAATACGAATCAAAATTTCTCATAGAAAACTTCACACATAGTTGTTCTATTAATGTCTGGCTATGTACAGGTTCGTTACAGAATAAGAGAATGTTCTTAATTTAAAAACCTAAACAAAACACAAAAAAATGTGTTATGGCTTCAATCAATTGGGCAGAATTGGTTCCTGGTAACCAATATTTAGAATCATAATTTTTTGGGGGTGTTATAAATTTTTCTACCTAATTGAGTAATGACACTTTGTATCCAAACAATAAGCCGAAGTTGTTACAACCAATGGCGTTACGTCGCCGTGTGTAAATTAGTTATGTCGCGTATTCAGATTTTATGCCATTTTTATTATTTGATTTATAGTATTTAGTTATTAGTGTTGGTTAAAGCTGTACAGTTACACGGCGATAGTAGGTTACGTAAATAGATAAGGTTAAGTTAGGTTACAGTGGCGGCCATCGTAAAAGCATGTTTGATCAGCCACACCTATACCATTTATGATCTAATGTGATATCACTTTATTGGAACCCTGCCTGGAAAAGATATCTAAGAACTAGGGGATGCGATAAAACGAGGCACAAGAGTTACCAGATAACCCAACTCTTTGTCCGCTAATTCCTCCAGTTGACAGCAAACTAGCTATATAAAGCATATTCCTCTTACGCTTTGTAATGTTAGGGCATTATACATAAATCAGTGTATGGAGATTGTATGCTCTCTGCATGCTTACCAAAAAGCAATGTCCCGTAATAACTGCAGTCGGATTACCCACATCATTCCAGTTCCTCTTCGGCAGAGATTCAGTCTTCACAGGACACATCTCGGGCCAAAGCTGTCTTAAATCGCGCATTTCCCCATCTGTGTTTTGCTAACTTGTACGTCTGTATATCTAGAATCTTCTTCACAGATTCTAGGAGCAGACCTATGGATTCCGCTGCTAGTCATAATATCATAGCGGAACCCCTTCTGGCCAACGCATCCGCTGCTTCGTTTCCAGGTATGTCACTGTGTATATTTGACGGAATCATTTGTAAAAGAGTTTTGAAACATTTTTAAAAAGATTATAAGAAGTAGTTGAGCTTGTGTCATACTTTCTTTCACAAATAACGTTTTCTTATAACTTTGTGGGTACCACCGAGTTTCCCGAGCTTACAGCGACACTGTTACACTAGGCGCGATCTAATGGCTTGGGTGTCAATACAAATCCTGATGATTCCATCGCTAGGTACATCTTAAGTAGTACGCAGCAGTCTTACCGCTTGCAAATTGCCAAGATCTCCGCCTGAAACACACTCAAAGTCTAGTCTAGGAACAATGTAATCCGTAGCTCCTCACATACAGTCTCCAGGACAGAACTTCAGTATTTTGCTGTGATCAAGATCTGCTGTTGTTCAGCAGCCTGTCTCTGGCCTTTACCCAGCACAGACTGGAAACGCTTGGTTCTGCCCTCCTATCTGAGGATGAGCTGAAAAGCTACCTCACCTGGACCTGATATGTTTTTTTTTTTTTTTTTAATATTTTTATATTATTAAGCCAAGCTTAGGGGGTACCCTATGATGCAAAGCACAGCATGGCAGGAAGGAGATAGGGTAAGGATTAGGGGATATGAGGAGAGTGGCGGAGGTGCAGATGTATGTCGTTCTTAAACTTCCGCAAATTGTAACAGAAGATGGTAAGCTGTTCCACATTCTCACTGTTCGGGGAAAAAAAAATCATCACGGAATTTTACTGTGCGGCCGAAAGTAATTTGAAGGGTTAAAGGATGTGCGCGGTTTGCAGCGCGAGTATTGCGTGCAGGAATCATTCTACAAGGGATTAGACTAGATATTTCATCAGAACATTGACCAAGCATATAACGATAAAGGAGCGAAAGGCATCCAACATTGCGGCGGTGCTCGAGTGAGTCGATATGACAAGTTATTGCCAAATCGCCAATGAGCTTGAAGGCTCTCTTTTGGACAATATCCAATGAAGCTTAGACTGTGCTACCAGCCCCGGCCCATATATAGGAGTTGTGCTTCATTTTCATTTTTTTTAACACTTTAGCACAATTGACTACCTTGGCCTCTGTGCTTGGGTTCTTTCGTGCCCCTGCTAGAGAAAAAAAATGAGGGGGGGGGAGGAGGGGAGTGATAGCATATGATGATGGTTTAGTCATTTTCCTGTCGGAAAACTTCTTGTCGACTATCAAAATAGTATTGCCGAAAGCTTTTTAACTGAGTAATAAGTTCTGGTCTTCAGCTTTACTCCACAAACGCTGAACTAATTCTTTTTTACACGGAGAACAGTTATCCCAATTATCTCAATTTTTGTTATTCCAAAACTGAAATCTAAGTGTAGTGTAAATCTCATAGATCTGCATATTTAGGTACAATATTACAGGAGCTCTTTGAACAAAATCATCAGCAGGATTGGAGATTACGCTCCAGAATCTGTCCCTTGGCTTTCATGCCAAATGTAAGACTTTTCACTGGGACTAATAAAACCAGGCTCTCAAAGTGTACCTTGCGAACTGCCATAAAGAGCTGGAAACACAAACAAAAATCCCTTTATTGGGAAAGGCTTCAAAGACTTTGTCAGGCAAAAAAGTCTATCGCAGATTACTCCACCTAGAACATGCGTTTCCTCCACCAAACTACGTGTGGAATCTCAATTCCAGAATGGTTCTGGACTTTATTAACTGTCTAAACTTAGAAAGGGAATAATTTAGAATGGGGACCCACAATGGACCGTTCAGGTCCCTCCACAAATCTAAGCTAATCTAGTAGTCAGGCTGATGGATAATCGCTATAGAATTTTTCTATGAAGGCTGTAACCCATTTTTGCTTTAAGTTACGTAATAAAAGTCCAAGTCTCTTACAACTTGTCGCTCTGAGAGTTGTTTTTTTTTCATTATGATAAAATTTGTCCCTGTATTCAGAAGCTCTTCTGGTGGAAACCTGTTTTCTTTCCTGTTTTACTTTATCCTTCTTAATAGACACAAAGCAGTAATTAATCAAACAGGACAAAATCGATAATGGGAGCTCACCCCTGCTCCGGTGGGTCTATAGACAAACCTGCCATTTGTGAGGCAATTATAGTCTGCATATCATAGAAATACGATAAAGGAAATCCTTAATTGTAGTAGAACTGACATTAGTAATCTAGTAGAGATCATTACGGGTCATTGGGCCATACAAGACTCTTCTAGTGGACTGGGAATAGTGGTAAACAATTTCTACAAGAGCTGTAAGTATTCGGTGAAAATTGAATCCGTCCAACATGGGTGGATCAATAAGTAGCCGTGTTTGAAGATAGATGGCGCTGCTGGGAAATGTTGCTGCTACCATTGTATACTGTCAGCTTTCAAATGACAGTAGACAAGAGTTTTGAATGAGTGCTTAGTTTAGTTTTGAATTGATAGTCATTTGTATGGAATGTTTTTGGTATTTTACTCTACAATGGAAAAATATACAGCATAGATCCGTGAATTCGATTCTTATGTTTGGACAGGAAAAGTTCCGAAGAAATAAAAGCGAAGTTAGAATGCAGTTTGTGGGAACCTTTCGGAATCTATGACAACAGTTAGATATTGATTTAATGAATTTAAACGTGGCCGCATGTGTGTTTTTGATGAAGATCACCCAGGCCATCCATCATATGTGGTGACTGAAGAAATCGTGGGAAAGTTCATGATATGAATTTTGCTGATCGCCGATTGAAAGTATGTGTCAAGTAGCGGAGGCCGTAGACATTTCTTACAGATGGCAATGAAAAGTTGGGGTTGGGAAAGTTGTCCCCAGATGGGTGCCGCAATTGCTCACTTTGGACAACAAGCAGATATGGCTGCAAACTTTATAGCAATGTTTCAATCTCTTCAAGCGAGATCCGCAGGACTTTTTGGGTAGGGTCGTAATTGTGGATGAAACCTGGATTCACTACTATATACCAGTAACAAGCAGCAGTCAAAACAATGGATATTTCCAGGTGAATCTGCTCCGAATAAGATATACGTGGTTCCATCGGCCGGGAGGGTTATGACTTCCATTTTCTAGGATTCCAAAGGAATAATCCACATCGACTTTCAAGAGAGAAGAAAAACGATAACAGAGGAGTACTATAGTCTGTCATTCAACCGATTCGACTAAAAAGTGAAAGAGCCTAGGACCCATTTGGCTAAGAAAAAACTGTTGCTCCACAACGACAACACAGCAGCCCTCACTCAGCCGGAATCGTTGCGGCCAAACTACATGAACTGCTGCCGCATCCACCATATTCGCCAGATCTGACGATCTTTGATTTTTTTCTCATTTCCCAACATCAAAACGTGTCTGGCGGGAAAAAAGTTCAGTTCATGAGGTGAAACAGAAGCCTTTTTTTTATGCGTTTGAAAAATCGAATTTTTTTAGAAGGTTTGAAGAAATGGCCGGAACGTTGGAAAACGTGTATCACATTAAAAGGTGACAACGATGAAAAATAAAGACGCGTAGGTACTTATTGATCCACCCTCGTACATTGGGAGTACTCCGTTCTGACGAATAAAAGAGATAGGCAATTATGTAGGTAGCTACTTCTTTTAAACCCTGAAGAAACTGTAATGTAAAAAGCTCAGATGTATTTTAAGATTCCTTATGGAGTCCATCCTACTTCTAAGGTGGTTTCAATAAATTTTATCCTATGTAGTCAAGGGGCACAATGGACCCATTGCAGATCTAAGTGGAGCAGGCTAGATAACTTTAGCAGCACTCCTCTTACCTAACCTAACCTACATTTTGTAATGCGTTACGATTATACCTGATTTATATTGTTTTATGACGAAATGGTCCAAATATATTTTAACGGTGACCGTGAATCGTAACTGAAGAATTTTGAGACACAAAATGTTTCTTTTTGCGCTAATATCATCGACTAATGTCGCTATTCAATGGCCTAATATTTATATGATGAAATAGAAAATAATTGAAAATTTGATAATTTGATTAAAATCAAGAAAGGTGATTGAGAGATAGAGAGTTGTGAGGTTCCTGCATATTGGTGTACCAGGGCCCCCATTAGAAGGCATTAAAAATATCTAAAGAAAAAATATTAGTCTAATCACATTATGAAGAGAACGAGTACAAAATTCTTTAGAAAAAATCAAAAAATCTTCATAGCGGAAGTCAGATTGGCCCTTATAGTTGAAGATATGATTAATTTCTAGATAGTCAATTAAAAATATTTTGTTTTTTGCTTTTTTTTTTCTGTATACAACTTCACCCTATCACATTCAGCAGCAAATTTACGTGTTTTTAATCATCGTCTCCGTACACAACTTGTTGAATCATCCTCATAGCGATTCATCGTCGAAAAGATATAAATCAAACAAATGGCGACCATTAATTTGTTGTTTACAAAAAAAAAAAAAAAAAACAAAAAAGTTTTTCTGTTGCTGCATGCGTTTTCATTTTTAATTTTCCTCTTTTCCTATGTCCATTTATCCGCTCCTCACTCATTTGCTTGGTGATGGTGTGTCACTCCTTTTCGAATCCAACCAACAACCTCTCATCTCCTGGGAGAAAAGAACCAGATAAAAGCATGGAAAGGAGTTGCAGGAGTATTCGCTACGAGATAGTAGATAGAAGCTGTGAACATTTGAAGAACTCATTCCAATCCAAGCATAACCCGTCCATTGCAATGAAAATAATGGTGGGGTATAGGTTAGGTACCCGCCGACCGTACCCGAGCCGGGATAGAATTAAATGAGCAAACTAATAACATCACTCAAATAAAATGTTGTACATACATATGTATATACGTGAGGAATATAATACTCGTAGAACTTCAATATCCTTGCAGTACCAACCAATATAGAGCCTTCTACGGCGGTCGGGTCCGAAAGAAAGAAGAATGTTTTCAACGGCGGGCAGGCATCGTCATCATATCTCTCTGCAAGAGGATGATAGCTTCGAGAGGAGACCACTAGGTCGACGAGATCATAAATTTATTTCTTCACCGGACATTGACGAAGTGCTGATGTGTCCAGGATGAAATCTATCATTTTTCACTAACATATGACTTAGACAGGCAATAGGGATATGTATGTATGTGTGTGTGTTGTGTGTGTTCATATTGGTTAGTTAGTTAGTTGGTGGTTTTTTGATTCGAAGCAGATTGAAATGGTTATGTTGAAGATATGTAATTTCATGTGTCTCCTCCTCCTCCACCACCCGAGATATTCGTTGATGTTTGGTAGAATTATAAGATTCATGCAGTGCTGCATCATTCTAGATGACCTTGGTCTTGCTGATGAGTTTTAGTGATTAGATGAAACCCCGTAAAAATCGCAGATAAAACTATTTACACATGTTAGATCCCCATTCCCTTTCCCCTGCTCCAAAACTCATTAATAGTTTCTACAGTTCAGTTTAGTAGTTGAAATGGTTTACGGTCACGTAAATTGCCTTGAAAAAAGTTTTCCCTTTAAGGCTGCAATTATTATGGTACTGGCAGGCTCAACACAGTTATAAGATTACCTCAATTTTGCATATAGGCTAAAACAGATCAACCTGAAATTACCTGGTTTTCTGGAGACGACATCATACTAACCACGGAAGGTACCTACCTATCTTCTACTAAGTATAAAACCGAATATTTCCACATTTGTGTGACAGTTATACCCAAATATCCCTTCGTAGGAATAAAGAAATTATTCTACCCATGGAGTCCTTAAATCTACCATATTACCTGAGTGTCCAGTCATATCAGTTTCATTGTCCATTGTTAGATGGCGTGGGAAGGAGGAAGGTAGGAGGATGGTTGATCGTATAATACTCTTATGGGATGAATTGAGACTAACAACAAATAAATTTTCTATGTTATATATATACCTTCACCTCCTCCTCCTTCTCCTCCTTCACTTGTTTGCCCTTAACCAGTTCTATACTTGTAGTTATATATGTATGTGTGCCATATATTTCTATGTATGCAGAAATCGGAGCAAGTAAAGTAGGAGGTGGAAATATTATTAAATTTCTGTCTAATGTCTGGCACCATAAATAATGGAAGTGATAAAAAGGAGATATTAAGGCCTGTCACGTAACATATGACAAATGTCAATCATTTTCGATACTTTGACGTGTGGCGTTTGATTTATTTCTGAAGCGTTGGTGGGATGGAATGGATGAATGGATGGATGGGCGGGCGGGTGTTGGGGCCACTGACGATATAGTAATCAAAAGCGTTTGATCTTCATGCCGCATTCTGCGATTAATGGTGATTTTAAGTACATATATACGTGGTTTTGTGGGTAATTCCATGAACATGCGGTGATTTTATCGATTTCTGTCTGTTTTTATCTATGCTGACACGGGAATCATGGAGAATGATAATAGTAAGTATAGATAATATACATATACCTACCTACTTACCTATGTAGGTACATATCTATTACTGGATAGAAGCGTAGGTGTTATAGCTAAGCAGATAGATATTGATATTTTGCATATTGTCACGTGAAAAGTGTGTGGTTTTTTATTGAAGTTGAAATTTGGAAAATTTGATAGTTTTTTTTTTATGACGATAATTGTGTAGATTTTGTAATTATAATTTTTTAAATTTCGGATTATTTTGTTTTTTTGTTTTTTTTTTTAATTTCTATAAAAACTCCTCTAAGGAAAAGTACAAGGCTGTTGTTATTGAAGATCTTCTTAGATCATATTCGACTACAACTGCGTTATTCGGCAATTTTAAAACCACTGCGATCACTTGGATATTTTTGTGACATTTTGTGCACCCTGTGTCGCCCATTTGAAATTGAAGGCTTTGATGAAATCTGTAATTATACATTGCGGGATCATCTTTGTCCTATCTTGTGGCAATGATTCCTAAATGTTTTAGCCAACAAAGATCTTTATATTTGTAAACGAAATGTACGGCCATTTCGTAATCCTCTATTGAAAAGCGACAGAGAGGTCACCACAATATCGACTTTATCCCCAAATTCTTATGGTGGATGGATGCGAGATCTCTTTAAGTTCATTTTATAGTTCTCGGCATTCTTTAACATAATCTTATCTCATCTCTTATCTCTTTCTAAATAAGGTCCCGTAAAAGAAATGTATTAGTACTAATTTTATTATTACTAATCAGTTGTCACATATCGACCGGCGGGTTCAGAGGATGTGCACAGTTTTTTTCTGGTGAAGGCACCTTGTTTCACAGGTTCTTCATTTGTCCAGCTTTGCAGAGTCTAATGGAACTGGTGCGCGATATGTGTCAGTTGATCCACCCGAATTTCGGCATTACTAGGACATCGTTTCTATGGGGACCAAAGGTTTGTAGTCGGGTGAATTGTTTGATTAGCCTTGTGTTGGCACTGGCCAAATCTACAATTCATTTGTACTACATTAGAGTCAAAGATGGGAATCAGAACGCTGACCCATAACACCACGCACAAGCACTTAAGCGCCACTTCGTTGACAGATTGAAGAGACGTTTACGTCTTGAATATCTGGCAACGAACGCAGACACATTCAACTGCACATGGCAACCACTATCGTCGGTGCAGGACGGAGCTCTTGTCTTTCGCTGGTGATAGCAGGTCACAGCATTTGCAACACTAGTTCACGGGGCTTCTCCCCGCTTAGGAATCGTTGCACGTGCTGTGGGAAGGACAAGTACTCTGTTAGAGATGCTAAGCTGGAGGGATGATGAGGGCAGTTTGTAGAGGTCTATGATACTACAGGCTGCCCTCGCGGGACTCTATAACGGTATCGGGTAAATTTTTTCGTTCGTTCGGCTATTTAGTTCTTAATTCGGTTTCTGTTTCGGTGCTAAATTTCAAAATTTTATGTTGAAAATTCGTTCGTTTAGGTAATTATTTTTATTAGTTTATTTTGAAAATTTGGAACTTCTTGGAACTGCTACTTACCCAAACGTCAAAATTGGGACAAGTAATAAATTTTTTGTTTTTCATCTTTTAGGCATTTTTCAAAATTTTTTGTATTCGTTATATACAGTCTCTTTTGAGAATTTAATGTTTTATCTTTTTCTTCTCGTTTAATTGTTAGTGTCTAGTTTGTTTTCGTTGTCCCTTTTGACCCTTTTGTGTTATTATTAGATTAGTTAGTGTCTGATTTTTTTTACACATTGTAGAGCCTTTTGCGACGTATTTTTAAGAAATTTTTAAAAGAGCCAGAGAGCCAACAAATAAAGAGCGTATTTAAATAAAAAAAAAAATTATTACCTGGTTAAAACTTCGCGCATATGTAGAATTATCGTTTGTCTAGCATGTCAGAGTTTATAGGTATAATAACAACGTTTCTTCTTTTGTCTCAAATGAGACTCTGAAGGTGGGGGGGGGGGGGGGGTGTATGAGAAACTTCTTCTATACCACTATTTGTAGTTAATGCTTTGCATTAAATAATGTGATCGGGGGGACTCGAACTAAGCAATTTAACGAGTATTCCCAATTTCAAATTTTTCCATTCTTCAGATGGACGTAATAATAAAATTTCAATATATCACTCCTTCATTATAATTAATCTTTTATCGAAAAAGGGGGGTTCGGGGGGTGTAATCCCCCGTTATGCGAAATGTTTTGTATTAAATAAGACAATTAAAGTGATTGAAAATTTCAATCCATTTTTCATCTACTGATATATTTTTTACCCTCCCGTCTTCTATTTTTTCATTATTTGCAAAATTTTTCACGCAGCTCACTTCATCAAATAAATCTTCATTATTTATTTTTAAATCATTTCTAAATTCATTTAGATAGGATAAAGTTTTTTCAATCTTGTCCCAAGATTACATATTTCGTAACATATATGTCATATGATCGCATATAATAATGTTGTGATACTTGTTGAATTTTGTCTATGTCTACCAGCTTCAAATGCTGCTACCGAGAGAGTGTTTTCAATAATGAATAATATTTGGACCACCGAAAAATCGCAATTAAAAATAAATACTTTAAGATCATTATTAATTACAAAATGCAATTTTAAAATGAATTGTTCAGAATTTAAAGGATATTTAATTAACAATCCAGATGTTTTAAAAAAAATCCAATATCGAACTTCATAACTAAATTTAACATTTATGTAGTTTTTTCTATTTTTTTTTTTTTTTTGTTAGCCTTAGTCAAGAAGACTATTTATAAAACCAAATTTATTAGTTTAAATTATAATATTATAAAAACTTTTTATTTAGCTTTGTATTCTAGCCAAGAAGACTTGTTATTGTTTTTACTTAATTTTATAATAATAATATAAATATATTATATGATTTTTTTTTTTTGTTTTTTTTTTTTATTTTTAACATAATTTTGCATTTGTTCTGTATTTTAATTTCCCAAAAATGGTCACCGTAATTATACGGGTCTCGAAATACTTAATCCCCGTCTTTTATTTAGTTAGAATGAGATACCCAAGTCATTTAATGTGAATAAAACCCATTTTCCATTTTATTTTATATCTTTAAAATAGAGCCCAAAAAGCGTAGAAAAAACAGTGTCGCGCCCAATTGGGCGTTGGGCGCTTTTCATGAAAATCTAAGCCACATGGAAATTCACAACTATTCAGCGAAATTTAGTGCTCTTGCATCGAAAGCATTTTTGTAAGCTCACTACTTAAAATTATTTTTGAAACACAAATATAATTTACGGCTACATTTATTCAGCACTAAAATACCAATGATTTTTATCTTTGCTGAATAAGTACAGAGCAAAGATGATTTTTTTTCCCCAACTATACATATAGACAATCAATGTCATAAGATAATTAATATAATTCCTGAATCGATTTTAAAATCTTTTTGAATAGTTTCATTAAATGTTACCATGACTACTATACCAGGACGACAAATGACCGATCTCAGGTCATATATTATTAGGTAGGTAGCTACCTACTTCATAAATGTACAACAATCGAAACAGTACAATTTCTCCATTATCAACATTTAAATTTTCGACATTTAAACAAGCCTAAAACGATAGACACAGAAACAACTGACACATCCCCAGTAATCTAGAAAGTGCATTCATCTCACTTGCAGCATAGCAATATAGTGTCTCTGTGTAGCAGCAGAGCAATCACCGTAGAATTTCCTGTCCAGATTGGGCCATCAACTACTCTGTCCGGATAAGATAAGATTCCTTTCCTGGCAAGCAACGGTTGTGTAGCTTTTACCCAGACATTTCAGACTGACAAGTCAAGTACTTACATGCAAGCTCTCGATTGATAGAATATACCAGAACCTACTTGGTGGCCCCCTTCTTCCTATA
Organism: Dioctria rufipes; assembly: GCA_963924295.1. NCBI lineage: Eukaryota > Metazoa > Arthropoda > Insecta > Diptera > Asilidae > Dioctria > Dioctria rufipes. Next base: position 32,255,594 of record OZ002744.1, on the reverse strand, counting down.
TTTCTTGATTCTCTATCGCTCGCCATACATATTTAGTGATATAGTCCATATCACATTCCTTTTCTATGTGCTTTGATGTTATCCTCCCGCTATCCCACTCCCCATTCACATCTCCTTTGTTTCACTCACAGCTCCCATCTCTTCGAGAAACTTGTCGTATGTGTTCCTTTTCTAGTTTGTATGTCTGTCTGTTTGTCTGTCTTACTATCTGTCTGTCTGTCTGTCTGTCCGTATTTCAGATTGAGTGATGTGAGGAGATGTGAGCAGAAATAACCCTTTCAAGACACAAAACTAATATACAAGTCAAGGGTTGAAAATCGACGTATTTCGTGTATATGTTGAAATTGCAGGCAGAGCTAAGCCAACAAATCTGCTAGTGCTCTAGGGCATGGATTTTCTGATTCTATATATTGGGGTTGGGGGCAGAGTTGGAACAGTTGTATGCCACTTGAAGTGCAGGTCACCATCTATCTATCCATCCATCTAGAAGTAGCTCGAAAAGTATGTAGAAGCTATACCCCCCAAGCTTGGATTTAGTAGATGTATACCACCGCAATAAAGAGGTATGTATAGGTAACTAGTATGAAGCACAATATCCTTCCAAAATTGAGAACATCATCTTGTCTCTCAACTTCCATTGTTTTAAGTGACAACTAGAAAGACAGATGGACAGACTGACACGACAAAATACACATACAATGGTAGCCTAAAGATTTGTACTATACTGCTCGCTCGCATAGATCCGTCTGCAATTAAGCGGCGAGATATAGTGACGTTGAGGTTGAAATTAATTCCACAAAAGTTGAGTCCTTTAATTATGAGCAATATGGTTGGATAGAACATGACTAGTGTTTCCCCACGGAAAATCTAAGGAGTAAGAGGTCATCAGTCACAGTGGTGTAAAACTGCATACCTATCCTACCTAACCAAATTGCAATTAGGTTGTTTTTTTGTTTTTTATTCCAGCAATCTTTTAGAAATTTTGCAACAATTTTGAAGATCGATGAGGAGTGGCTGACATACCTACCTAGCTACCTACCTCTACCTTACACCTGAAGATTTTCTTATTTGCACAAATCTTTTTTCTCTGATTCACCTTCAGCTAGCTCTTGATTGACAGCAGAAAGAATCAACAATATTTCGAGATGCTAGTAGTCTGTTGTTGCTTTGTTATAAGGGGGCAAGAGGGTATATGTACGTAGAATCCATAAGACAACAAGGGGCTCTGCATCTTTTCAAATGGGCTAAGAGTTTTAAGTGAAGAGAGGTATCTTGATTAAGTCGCTAACCGGCCCAGACTTGTGGACGTACATACTTGAATATATGTAGGTAGGTACCTACTACGTAAAATGAAGACTCAACCGAAAAAAAAGATGGACTTCCAGACTTTACCAATGCAGTACAGAAGGGGTTGGGCTACTTCAGCAACAATTTATGGGCCTCTACATTATAAATGAGGTACACCAGGAGAGATCTGTTTTTTTTTTATTTTATTCTTTTCTTCAAAATCTTTCCTGTTTGAAAAACACAGGTACTTTGGATGGAAGCATTCAAGAGCCACCAAGTTCAATCTGATTGGTTGCATATATACATATGTACATATGTAGTTCAATATAACTTGGCTTCATTTAAGACACTTGGGTGGTGGAGGTAGTGGTGGTGGTGGTAGCGGTAGTGTTAGCTGAAGGCAGATGCTGAGGTAAAGATGTTGCTATAATTGCTGCCTATGAACTCGAAGGAGGTAACTACCTGTCTCAATTGATTGATGGTCCTGACAGGTTTGATGAATTATTGAATTTTGTTGTTGTTTTATTCTCATGGGATTTCATTGATTGTGTTGAGATCTTTCGGGTATTTCACTATTGATTGGATGTGGATTCAGAATGAATCTGAAGAGAGAGAGTCTATATTAATATATGGAATTATGTGAGAGATGGGCTGTGGTTTGAATGTAGACATGTTGTTTTTGGTTAGAAGATTCTTTAAGATGGCAGATTTGCAGTATTTTGTTTATTATTATTTTATTATGTTAGAAGATCATATTTAATTGTCACTGTATGCATTTTAACAAGGCTCTGTAAGTATAAATTTTTTGAGATTTTCTTTTGTTTTTTTTTTTTTTTTTTATATATTTTGAGATGTATACCTTTTCAGTTTCAATATGGGAATAGTAAACTTCAACTTCAGAATAGTAAATTTCAATATGAGAATAGTAAATTTGAATTTGTGAATTTTATTTTTTAATTTAAAAAAAAAATAATTTAATACAAAATAATTTAGAGGCAATTTATTAGATATTTTCTAAGTTAAGAGCGGCAGGAACTTTTCTTTGAATGCTTGCGATGCATTTGGCACATATTGTTGATGTGACTGTGTGCAAATCTTCTTCTATGAGGCTTTCTAAGGCTCTTACTCTATATTCTTTGATGGTTAAATCGTTTCTGGTGTAAATAATACTTGATAATTTTTTTGATAATTCTCTTTTAACATAAGCTTTCACCACAGACCACACATTTTCAATGGGGTTAAACATTGGACTATAGGGTCCAAGTCTCAGTATCTTGTTTTCATGTAATTTGTGCTTCAGTAAAACTTCTTCAACTTTACTGTGACAAAGTGCATTGTCAATTACCATAAACAACTAGTTCACCATGTCTAATCATTGCTTAGCGAAGGCAGGTTTCCATCCACCCTTTTGCATTTTATTTTTTGAACGAACCTCTTCTTATTTCATAATATATCCAATTGTGCTTATGCATCCTATTACATGAAAATTAGCACCCTTTGAACGGGCTGCTATAGTGGTGCATCTTGTTCCTTATTCAACAAACTCTTTTCGTTTTTGTTTGTTCTCAGCGCAGTTTCCCTTTTAGGGCTCATGCCTTAGGGATTTCAGTGTGTAGCAGAGAGAATCTAGGTGTTTTGAAATGATTGTTTTTGAAATAGAAACGTTAAATTTTTCTTGAAATGCAGCAATGAGTTCCGCTAATGTAATGCGACAATTTCTTTCAATTATTTCTACGAAATAATCTAAACGAATTTGCGTAATTTTTTCAAATCTTTCCCCTCATCGTTTGTCTGAAGTTGACATCCAACGATATGCTGTTGACTGAGGAATATTATGTTGGTGTGCAAGTTGTTTCCAGTCTCCATTCATATTTGACACAGCAAGTAATTGGGTTTTTTTTTAAATTCTTTTTCTAATTTTTTAATTCTTGTAGCCATTTTTGACGGCTATCAATTTTAATATAAAAACAAAATTGTAATTATTCTCTAAAATGTGAAGAATTTTTTGAAAACCATCGCAAGGATTACTATTTTTATTTAGATTTCAACATTTCCCATATTGAAATTTACTATTCTCGTATTTTAATTTACTATTCTCAAGTTGACGTTTACTATTCCACTTTGAAGTTTACTATTCTCATATTGAGGTTTATTATTCTCATTTTGAAATTGAAAAGGTATAGATTGTGATTCAGCAAAATTGACGTTATTTTACACTAGCAATGCAAATATTTTTACACAGATAATCAGTTTAACCGTGTTTTTTACGACCTAGAAAGTATGGCGCAGCTGTTATAGTTTCTAGTCACGAATAAGTGATAATTTACGAATGAGTGATAAACACGTATCTTTGTCTATCTAGATTACGAGCGTTGTACCATATGAGAGGAAATAGAAAGAGAAAAAGAAAGAATCTATATTTTACTTACTTTTCACCGAAAACTTTCCTCATTTTTAATTCTGAAAATCCTTGCCAAGTGAAGATTATTGGTCACTTTCACACCTGGAGTTTTAGCTTTAAGGAATTCTCTTTCCATATTCTTGGGTTTTCTCTGAGTGAATTGTAGAACAGAAGCCCTCTCTCCCCTTGATTCATCGTAGTGTTTTCGGATATCTGAGGGTTGGCAATTTATGGTATCCTTAGCATTACCAAGACAGCTTTACCATTACCTGTAACCTCATCACACATAACGACCGGATTCAGACTACATATATTATAGGGATAACTCCATAAAATCTTCACATTTGTACAGTCATAGCTATCATGGCAAGTTGATTTTTACTGATAATTCCAAGAAGAATAATGACAAGAAGAGGAAGAAGAAGAAAAGTAATCGATAGAAGAAAAGAAAGCGAATGTGACAAAGCTCAATGTTTAAAAGAAGAAAGTCACTAAATGTTTAAAGAGAACATCGCAATCTCAAAGCTCAGATGCAGGGTATGAGAAGATAGTGTCTCGGCTTTGAATCAGATAGTGAAAGACAAAATCAAATTTAAAGCGAAGTATGTAGTGAGTGCTGAAGAATAAGATGATGAGAGGTGCAATATAAGGTGGTCAATGTTTCGATGAAATATCTAGTCTGATCCCTTGTAGATTACTTCTTGCAAACAATACTCGTACTGCAATCCGCGCTCACCCTTTCACCCTTCAAAATACTTTCGGACGGTCAGTAAAATTCCGTGATACTTTTTTTATCTTGAACTGTGCGAATGTCGAACAGTCTAAAATCTTCTGTCTTTTCTTCGGCATACAATCTGCCGAAGTTTAAGGTGACATACGCAACTTTCCTTATGTCCCCTGATCCTTTCCATATCTCATTCCTGCCATGCTGTGCTTTGCATCATATGGTATCCCCTGAGCTTGGCTTAATAATATAAAAAAGAGGGTTAAGAGCAGTGTCACTTCATAACAGAAGTAAGATTTCACATGTTATTCCGGTTCTTCCTTAGCAGTGTATTTGTTTTCTTATGTAGAACATATCATGGGATCTGGCTGTTTAAAAATCGCACATGTGTTTAGTTCTCAACATCTGTGATTACGCAGCTTAATCAAGCTAGCAGGTCTGTAAATCTGGAATTCTCTTCGTTAATAGCAGTGGCCTTAGTACAAATTGTTCTTCTAAGGATATTTTAATGACTGAACCCATACTAGCCAGAATATCACCTGTATCATTTCTTGGTATACATTACTTGGGCCAGACATTTAGCAGATAGCAACCTGGTGGTTGGCATCAAACTTTTAGGACCCTTTGCAATGATATTGTATAAGCTGGTGCGATTTGATGGTATTTGAATCCAGAGTTTTGATTGTAGCTTGGCTGTCAATGAGAATCCCGAGATCTCGATCACTAGGTACGTTATAAGTTAATGTCTCTAGCAGCTTTATTGTGTTACTTTTAGTTAGATCCTGCACTTAGAAGAAGTTTGGTAGGCGGTAGGTACAATTCATGTATTTTGAACGATGCTGAAACTCCTACATCAATTTTCGAACAGTCTGTCTAGGCACATATATGAATTAGAGTCATTTATCACTCAGACAGGTCGAAAATAGAATTTTCCACCATTCTAACCTCTATGAGTACATCACTCTGTGAATTTTACTGACCAAATCCATAGGATGGTATATCGCCCATCGAAACCTCATTTACTTACGTTATTGTTTTAATCTCAAGAAGGTCATGCTAAAAACTTCATTCGGTTGACAAAATTTTGTGAGTGATCGATACTCGTCTTCTAAATTAGAGAATTTTCAAAATAAACCTTGAATTAATATTTTTAATTTACTGCAATTTTTTATTAATTTCTTCAATAGTGAATTTGTGCTCTCAAGCCTTAAAATTGAGTGTAATAAGAGAAACTTCTTCAGTAGATTTTTTGAATTGCAAAAAAATTGATGAAATCAATTTTCTACATTAAATTTTAACAGTAAAAAAAAACAAAAACTTTCTGTAATTAAAAAGTAAACTTGCTTTCATATATTTATTAACGTTTTTCAATTTTTACACTTATTTTTAACTGCGATGTACGCAGCGAACAAGGAGTTGGGATTGAGATTAATTAAGGCAACAAAAAACCATTTTTTTTTTCCAAATCCTCTCAAGTCAATCTTTTGCTTGATGGTCCATGATAGCTGCTTGTCTTGGTTTAGGTTAATTTTGCAATCGTCTTATCAACAGCCATAAATTTTACGAAATCCCATGAATGCAAGTTGTGAGAGCGCAGCAAACTGTTGACGACGTCGCACGGTGTTCTTCTCAAAGAAATTTAATTTTTCTTTATTTATTTTTTCTTTCGTATTATGCGCGAGAATGTCCAATTTGGATTTTATAATGTTATTAAATTTAACGATAGTCATTTGTTTTTTTTTCTTCTCTGTGCTGTTTTTGATCAGAGAGTGTTTTTTTTAATGATTTTTCGGGGAGAGTTTCAAGTTTTATCGTACTTTTAATTATATAAAAGAAACCTTTTTACATTGAAGGACATTTTATTGAAAATGATAAAAGTGAAAGAATTTAAAATTTTATAAGATTTCACTTAGAAAATGTGCGTTCAGTGGTGATTTGGCCACATGCATTTGAATTCAGCCCCACAAGTATACACGGTTTTAGACCTGAGCAACCAAAAGCTGTTTATAAGGTAAATTTGGGAGATGAATCCAAATCAGCAGCCCCTTTTTTAAAATTTCTTCTAGTTTTCGAAATATTCAATAAATTCATTATTTTACTATTTTTGACCATTAACGGGCATTTATTGAATTGAAAAGTTAAATCAGAAATTAACAGAGGTTGAACTGAGTCTTTTATAGTGCTTGGGATGTGTTTCACGCATTAGCGTCCAACAGTAGTCGTTCATCATGCTTTCGTCCCAAAATCCTTGGTATCGCCTTTCGATTTTCGCTATATCTTGATGTAGCCGCTCTCCTTGCTCGTCGCTCGTGTTGCCCAAGTTTTATGGGAAAAAATCAATATGTGAATGCAGAAAACGTATCTTGAGAGACATTCGAGCTCAAATATTGTGGTAATTTTGCGAAAAATTGTCGATTACTTCTTTGTAATCCAGTGATTTGTGGTTACCGAGAAAGTTGTGAACAACACTTTTAAACGATGCCCATGCTGCTGCTTCATCAGGCGCTAAACATTTTGTGAAGTTTGCATCAGCCATTAGTTTTCGAATATCAGGTCCGACAAATATTCCTGCTTTGATTTTTGCATATGACAGTTTTGGAAATAACTTGTTTAAGTACTGGAAAGCCGGTCCTTCACGATTGAGCGCTTTGACATAGTTCTTAATAAGACCAAGTTTAATATGAAGAGGTGGCAATATAACGTCCTGTGGGTTCACGAGTGGTATAGAGGACACGTTTTGTTGTCCTGGCTCATAATGGGTACGACTCGCCCACACCTTTCTCACATGTTGATGATCAACTGCACAGCTGTCCCACAGACACAAAAAACAGCAAAATTTCATGAATCCAGATTGCATCCCAACTAATAGACCAATAACATGTCATAAATATGTAAATCTATTAATATCTATTTAGAAATTAAGTACGATTAATTTATTTATTAACCTTTAGATCGCCACAAATTTTCCATTGATGCTCATTGTATTTGATCTTGGCCAAAATTGTACGCATTGAGTCGTAGCATTCCTTAGTTTGTACTGCGTGAGCAATCGGAATCGATGGTTTTTTATTTCCAATGTGGAGCAGAGCCGCCTTCAAACTTTACTTAGAACCATCTATGAACAAACTCCATTTATTTGGATCATATGCTGTATTCATCACATCAAATAAACTTTTGATGTCATTGCAGACACAACTACACAACTACAACTAATGGCTGATGGTCATCTACAGTATCCCAATACCTCGTTTACTCTTCCACTAGGAGTATGCATTTTAAGCCCTAGCGATGCCCTTCACCTAAACGAAACACAAACAGGTGAATCAAGGCTTTTCGAACCATTGCAACTGTATCCTAAACCAGAATTTAATAAAATTCATTTAGTCTATTCGCGCATTACACTACGTGTCGATTACATCGTCAACTAACGCTATTCGGCCGACATGCGTGCGTAGCTTACTCCGAAAAATAAATGCGCCGGTTTCACTCATACATTAAGGGACCACGTTCACGTATCGGTGTGCATAATAACACAGGGTAAAGTAAACATAGAAACTTAAGTTCGAGTGTTTACATTATCCACACAGGGCACACACAATCAGTGACGGCAAATAATTTTTAAAAGAAAGTTGCCATTTACTTTCCTGAGGCTCTTTTATTGTGGGACTTCTGCTTCAAAACAAAGATCAAAGTTAACAATATAAATTAAATTCTCGTGCGTATAACTGATAAATATTGCATTCAAACAATTTACTTTCCAATAAAAAACTACAATAGTTAAAATACAAATAATGAACACTTTCTATTTTGACTGCATTACATTTACTTAAAAATGTAAAATTACATCAGGTTGTGTAAAAATACGTCGAAAAGATTTAATTCTGCACGTTTTTTTTTTTTAAACGGTATTAAACGGTTTTTTCAATAGTGTAAAATTATACAATTTTGGTAAATATGGTTCCTATTTCATTTTGTTGTTTGACTTAAAAGAAGTATAAAGAGTTTTTCTTTGAAATAAAATCATATCGAAAGTAGTCAATATGAAATAGACCGATTTATCTGCTAAATTCGGAGCTCGAGAATCGAGTAGACAAAACTCTCGAAAAATCTTTGAAAAATTACTTTATATTTTTATTTCTATGCAAATGAAACATGTTCGCTGATAACTTTGTTACCATTTTACCCAGAATAAAATAGCTCGTACAATTTTCTTTATAATATTGCGATTTTCTATCTTTAAAGTCGCGTGTCATATGATTACTTATTCTTATGATAATTATTAACTGTTTCAATCATGTCACAAAGGTTAAGGTTGCAAAAAATTATGTACAGCATCTTTGATGGCAGACACTTGGAAAATTACAAAAATCTTGTGAAGTTTGAAATTCGCTGCCCTGTACACAAAATATCTGAAAAAACTTATCATAAGCGTCTCCTACTAAAAATTATGTGACTATGAAAATTAAAAAAAAAAAAAACTTAATAAATAACATGCCAAACTCCTATTCAAATACAGGCATTAACCACAGAAACTCTAAACTGAACCTAATAGTCATTAAAAAATGAAATAAAGACTCAAAAATATCAATTCTAACATGGAGTCCTTCAAGAATATCTTTAAAGTTTGCTTTATGAGGTTTGTAATTGACAAATATAATTTTTGCAGTACAAGACAGATTAAGAACGTCGCGCTAGCAGAGATCCCACCTTCTCAATTCCAGGATAAATTGACATTCTCCTTGGACCATATATTTATGTCGCCATTATGAAAAAAGAGGATCTGGCAACTCACGACAGCCTAAAATACAGAGTTGGGTTGCATTCTGGTCGGAACAGTACCAGAATGTAATGGATTTGGACACCGGGTGGCTCAAAGACGTTGCCCGATTTCAGGATCTTAAATGTAAAATAATTTCCAAAAGGACGCATTGGCTCCGGAGAAAAATGCAAAAAAGCATGCTGTCCCCTCCTACTTCGTGACGTGACAAATAATATTTTGTGCAAAAAAATGGCAATGAAAATTTCCAAAATATGAGTTGACATTTTTTGTAGAGGATTTTCACGGCGGATGGTTTCAAAGATCCGGACCGTTACTAGGGTCGTAAATGTAAAATATTTTCCAAAAGGACCATCTAGCTCCCTAGAAAAATGCAAATAACTGAAAGTGTAATTACGGAAAACTCGAGGATTTTTTTTGCCATTTCTCGAGAACCAGTAGGTCTTTTTTGTAAATTTCTTCAGATATCCGGCAGCTTGAAGGTCCTGCGTCAAAAGGATCTGCACAAGAATAATACGACGCCTTCGTCATCTATATAGATTAAGAGACCAATCCAGACGAGTAATACAGGTTCAAGACTTTTGTATGATCATGTTTGAAACTTCGTAGCGACGACTGAAGTTATTATACTCTGACATTTTTCAATCCATAGATCGTAATAGACTGTAAAAATATTAAAGTATCTCCTCTGGCGTACCATTAAGGTATAACATCCTGATAAAGTGACTAAAACAATTATAAACAAACTTCCACTCTCAGTCATTAAATTCCTTGCATAAAAGTAGTTAAATTTATTTTTTTTTAAATCGGAAAAATTCCAGTTCCTAAAAAGATACCCTTCAGTGCTATTAAAAACTTCAGCAACAATTTTGCTTTTCTTCAATCTTGGGAACCTCTTTAAAAAGTTCATTGTGTAGGAAATGTTGGGTTTCTGGAAGCAAACCCGATATACAAAGATTTCGCAATTATTCTTCAAAAATTTATACGGTAAGAAAGAGTGCTCTCAATGAAAACGGGTGTAAATAGTTAGCTGCTTTTTCAGTATCAAACCGTATTAGACTCAGTATGGCGAATTAGGCTAAGATTCAAATTAATTCAATTATATTCCATGAATTTAATGTATAAATTGCTCACTACAAATTGTCAGCTCGAAAATAAGTACATGCAATGCTGGTGTTCCACAAAGTTCTATTCTAGGTCCTATGTTTTTAGTTTATTTTTTTTCCATGAATCAAATCTCTAAATAAAAATCCTTTGTCTAATTAGTTGGCCAAAATTGTGTACATTAAGAAGAAGGCCAAATATCATGGTATACAATTTCAAAGCGTTACTGAACTTCAAAATATACCCCAATGGTCTTATGGCGACACGGCTACACTTTGATCACAGGATTTGATCGATTCAAATGTACCGCTGTATTGACCTTAGTAGTCAGGTGGTTTCCAAATCACAAAAAAACTATTTTGTGTGGCCTAAGCGTATAAACAGAATTAGAGAGTAGGCGTATTAAATTGTAAAGGAAAATTTTGTTAGTTTGTAGTTTGAGGCAGAAACAGATCCAAGCAAGCTTCAGGTCTCAACTTCAGAAAATTGAAAACAAAATGATACCACTGGTGCTGTTATTGTAATTTTGATAGTATATATCTCCTGACAGAAGTAGGCCTGAGAT